>JBAKBP010024328.1:0-35377 GCA_037953745.1 Lithodes maja
GTACCAACCTTATAGAGTATAAGGTTGGTACTGTTCGAAGCCGTACCAGAGAGATAGAAAGATATAGTTTGCGTGTGTTTGATAATTGTGTGATATTACTGATATGATAGGTGTGATAAAAGTGGTGGTAAAAGTTACATGTCTTTATGAAGTCATAGTTTGAAATAAGAATATTTCTCGTGTGTGTTCAATACAGTTTGACAGTAACATTGTCGGGAACTCTATGTTCCCTCTTTTACCTTCACCTGCCCTCCTGTAATTGCAGGATCAACAATTATCCCTCTCCTACCTTCACCTGCCCTCCTGTAATTGCAGGATCAACAATTATCCCTCTCCTACCTTCACCTGCCCTCCTGTAATTGCAGGATCAACAATTATCCCTCTCCTACCTTCACCTGCCCTCCTGTAATTGCAGGATCAACAATTTTCCTCCCCTGTTCTGGTCGGTTATTAAACAGACCAGCCACTTTTAACCCTTCCACGCACATATGACGCATATGTTGTCAGATTAGCAATAAAAAATAGAGTTCTCCCACTCTTATAATTACCTCTCCAAAATTAGTTTTCTGCCCACAGGTAACTCAAAGACAACTGCAGAGGTTGAAGTAACTAAACTAAAGGTTTATAAATACCCCTGATGGTAACAAAGGCTTTAAAGTATCCCTAATAGGCTCAAAATCGCGTCATATGTCGGAGAGGGTTAACAGCGTAGAGAGAGCTGCTTGTATTACAGGGGGAAACCAGTGGAACAGGGAATTAATGAAGGGAATAGTTAAATATACTTAAACATTAGGAGTGTTGACATTGTACAAGATGTTAAATGTTTCAAGCGGAGTTGTGTTAAATACATAGGTAGAGTGAGAAGGATATTTGAACACGAAATAAAATAATGGATTACGGAAGAAATCGTATAATTATATCAGTCATAAGTACGGGGGAATATAATAGTTGTTACTGCTACTACAGAAAGTAAAACAATAAACCAAATGTTATTCCATTTATTTTGTTGAACAGAAATTTAAAACAAATAAGGTATAGGTGGCACCAAACGGACTGGACAATATATTATCTTGATCCCTGACGTCTCTGTAACTCAAAAGGGACTAGAGCAAACTGGCTGTAAATGTCCACACGTATTTCCTGGTGGACTTTTCCCGAATGATAAAAACGTCAGCACGATTGTTTTCATTCATTTCGAGTTATAAGAAGTTAAAGAGTCAAGAGTATTGTCAAGTTCGTTGGCGCTACCTATAGTGAGATATTCTGAAGGTTAAATTCTCGACCGTATTAGGAGGATCTAGATAGCAATGAAACATCGTACAAATGTATTCAATCTCTCTCTCTCTCTCTCTCTCTCTGTCCATCATCGGTAATATTGGTCTGGCCGTGGACGCTGGTGCATCCACAATATAATATTAAGTTCAATATTGTCTGATACAATATTGGGAAGATTATCTGACATGACCCGAAGCAATATAAATATTTCAACCAGGGTTTATATAATACAATGTATGCACAGGGACTGGGATAATTATATGCATGGTAGTTATACAAAGATGAGCTTAAAGACAGGTTTAACATATAGTGAGAATGATTCTACAAAACTGTTATCAAATGCAACAAATATCAAAGCCTAGTTAACCCTTTCACGCACATGTGGACGCAGGGGTTGCCGATTAGCAATCAGAAATAGAGTTATCTCAATCTTATAATTAACTCTCTAAAATTAGTTTTCTGCCCACAGCTAACTCAAAGACAACTGCAGAGGTTGAATATAATATACTAAAGGTTTCTAAACACCCCTGATGGTCACAAAGGCTTTAAAGTATCCCAGAATAAGCCCATATCGTGGTTTGTGCGTGAAATGGTTAATTTGGATGTTATGCAGGTTGTAAAGTGAAAGCTTATAGCTGGGTCTCCAAGCCTATTATTCAGGCACTCCTGATTGCTTAAGCAAGTGAGTGAATGAAATGAAATAATTGCAACAAAAAATAAAGGAAAAGAGCTTACAAATTACATCAGAACGAGCTCGCTAGCTTACGTGGTTCAGCCGCAGCATTGCTACAGACATCGGCAATATTTGCTAAAAAAAAATAGCAATGTTCCACTACATTTGGCTTTGGCAACCCTGAATATGTTTCGCGAGAGGTGGTGGGAGAGCTCCAGTGCTGCAGCGAACCTGTTGTTGAGCGGACGGGGCCCTGCCACACTCCTGATCACTGAACTCATCTCCACAGGCTATAACGGGCTAACAATTCCAAGATATTTTCAGGATGTGTATGTACAGCAACCACAGGGAAAGGGTTAAGATGGTATGGGTATTATGTATTATGTGCTTTGTTACTTGTATGTCCAGTGTGAAACATGTTTGAATCAGGGCTCTTGAGCTTAGTCAAATTAGATATTAAAAAAATATATACTTTATAGATAGTAAGTTAAGTTTGTAACAGGCTTTTATCAAAGCTTTTGACCTTAGCCTGATTATATTATTAAGGTGGCATTTATTTGGAGCGGTGAAGGTGATTATGGTTACAGATGTAAGTAATGACTTGTTCTACTTTGTGGAAGTATACATTGTCAACATTGTATATGTTTCCTTTAATGTTCAAAATCAATTTACTCAAATTCGATTGTTCTCAATTTACCTTTTGCTTTACTTATATTAGCCAGTCAGCAGCTACCTGCCTCGGTACCTCACCATGATGGTTGAGGTCGGGTAAACAAGGAAGCGTACTACATGACAACTGCATCTGGAATATTTTATTGTAATGAAAGGAACGGGAAACATATGACTGAGAGGTGGTTTAACTGCATCTGGAATATTTTATTGTAATGAAAGGAACGGGAAACATATGACTGAGAGGTGGTTTAACTGCATCTGGAATATTTTATTGTAATGAAAGGAACGGGAAACATATGACTGAGAGGTGGTTTAACTGCATCTGGAATAATATATTACTATATAATGAAATTCATTATCTTTCTATCTATCTATTGCCTGATACCGTGATCCCCGAAGGGGTGGCCACGAACGAACCGCCCCCATGCACCTCTGTCCCCATTCAATGACGCCCTTCCTCTCAACCAGCACCGCCTTCATCCATATACTTCCTCACCCCATCCTACCACCTCTCTTTCGGTCTACCTCTCCCTCTCTGTCCTTCCACCTCGCTCTTGTACACCTTCTTAGTCATTCTCTCACTTCCCTTACGTTCCATATGGCCGAACCATCTCAAGGTGTTCCTTTTCACACTTTCCAGCACATCCCTCCATGTAACTCCGCACGCACTTCTCAAGTAACTCATTTCCACCCCTCTCACTCTTGGTCTAAAGCTCTTCTCATCCGTCCATGCTTCGCTTCCGTAAGTCAGTGTCGGGATTACCACACTGTCATGCAAGAACTTCTTCACTTCCATACTGACCACCCTATTTCTTGGTAATGCTTTCAGCGTTCCCACAACCCTCTTCCCCTCTTGTACCCTCTCCCACACTTCTTCATCCATAGTCCCATCTTTACTCAACACACTGCCCAGATACTTAACCTCTGAAGTGCGCACGGGGGTAAATGAAAACGTCCCCCTGTGCTGACGTATTTGAGGTTTTTCGTCACTAAAATATTCATTGTACCATTAATAGCATTAATAATTATCCATATGCGCCTATTATGGGTTGATTATAAAGGTATTAACCTGAAACAACAATAAAACGAGTGAAAACAGCGTTTGGATGGTCAAAATCGGAGATATAGCCCGCGAGTTGTATAATGTATGGGTGAGGCAAGCTACCTTCCCGCCCATTTTCCCCAAGGCCACTGCGACACAGTCGATCGATACTCTCTCTCTCTCTCTTGCACTCGATGGCCATCAGTGATGACAACACCCTGCTTGCAACTCACTAATGTTAGCACGAAAATATACCTCAGAATAAGGGAATAATAGGGAAAATAGGTGATAACTGAGGAATAGGAGGAAAGTGGGGAAGGAGGGGAGGTAGAGGACTGAGATTTTGCATGGCCCAGGGGCCAAACAAAAATTTTTTTTTTTTTTTTTTTTTTTTTTTTCTATGTAAAAAGTTGATTTTTAGTTTTACTTACTCAGGAGAGTCTTCCCGCAGTCCGCCGGGGGAACTCTTATGAGTCTCCCCGCAGCTCCCGGGTTAAAAGAACTGACGATCTCCATAGCCTGACCGTTCAACTTTACCTTACACTCTGTGACTTCACCCTTTTCGAAGACCAAAACGTTGCTCTTCCCCGCATTTACCTTCATATTCCGTTTTTCGCAGACTGTTCCAAACTCATTTAACAGACCCTGCAACTCCCATTCATTATCGCTCATCAGAACTGTATCATCCGAAAACAGCAGTATAGGCAGCTTCCACACATTTCCCTCCCTTTTCAGCGATACACCAACATCCACTGCTCTTCCTAGTATTTCTTTCATGACTCCATCCATATATACAGTAAACAACCACAGGGATATCACACACCCCTGTTTCAACCCAACATTGAGGTCAAAGAACTCGTTCTGCTCCTTCTCCACACATACTGCCACCTTTGCACCCTCATACATGCTCTTCACTGCTTTCGACAACTTTCCATCTACTCCGTATATTCTAAGTACTTTGCACATACCTTCTCTATCCACTCTGTCATAGGCCTTCTCCAAGTCGATAACGCAACATATACCTTTTGTTGCTTCTTCAGATATTTTTCCCCAACACAATTCAGGGTAAAAATCTGATCTACACATCCTCTTCCCTTTTTAAAACCTCCCTGCTCGTCGCCTATCCATTTTTCCGTTCTCACTCTCACTCTGTCAATCACTACCCTACTGTACACCTTCCCTACTACGCTTAGAAGACATATTCCTCGGTGGTTACCACACACTCCTCTTTCCTCTTTGCCATTATATATGGGGATATTATGCCAGTCTGCCAGTCATCGGGTGCCCTTCCCTTCTCCCATGCTAGTTTGCACATTTTCCATACCCATTCAATCACTATCTCACCACCTTACCTCAACATTTCCCCACACAGTCCATCTGTTCCTGGTGCTTTCCCAAACTTCTCTCTTTTCATGGCTTCTCACACTTCTGACATCCTGATCCCCACCTCCTCCTCCACTACTTCTCTTCTTCTCCCTCCCATACCATATCAAGCTATGTTTGCTGGCTCTTCATTCCTTACATTTAGCAACTCATTGAAGTACTCCCTCCATCTTTCGACTCTCTCTTGCTTCTCGGCTAGCATTCTCTCATTCTTCTCTTTCACACCCTTACTGTTTCCCTTGCTAGCTTCCCTAACTTTCATGACTTCTTTCCAGAACAGTTTCATACACTACCTCCACTTTACACTCAGATTCCTTCCAAATTCCTCATCTACTCTTCTCTTACTTTCCTTCACTACTCTCTTCACCACTCTCTTACTCTCCACATACGTCACTTGTTTCTGCGTCTTCCAATCTTCATTCCCTCTACTACCCAACCTGTCTCTATACGCTTTCTTCTTGTCTACCACAGCTATTTTTACCTCTTCTGTCCACCATGCTGTACCTTTCACTCCCCTCCCTCTTCTCCTCACTCCACACACCTCCTCACATGCTGCACAGATCTCTTCCTTAAACACCTTGCTCATCTCCTCCACTTCCTCTATATCTTCCAGGTCGAACCCACCTAGTCGTCTTTCTACTGCTCTCCTGTACTCTTCCCTGATTTCCTCCTCCTGTAGCCTCTCCACCCTCCTCACCATTCCACCTTCCTCTCGCCTCCCTCCAGCTCTCCTCACCCACTTCTTTTGTATAAAGTTTAGCTACTACTACATAATGATCAGACAAACCCCATCCAATACCCCTATACACCCTAGCATCCCGCACATATTTCTTCATTCGTTCATCCACACATATATGATCAATCAGTGACTTTCGTTCCACTGCTGTCTTATCCTTCATCGTCCACACTGCTTTCCATGTGTACCTGTGTATCATTCTGTGTTGGAAGAAGGTGTTGGCTATCCACATCCTCCTCCCCACACATACGTCCACAAGTGCACTACCATTCTCATTCACCTCTGACGGTACCCACCCTCCCACCAACTTTCCTATCACCCACCTTACCATTCACATCACCAATCAGAAATATTCTTTCATTATTGTCAAACTTATCCAGGCACGCCTCCACATTCACCCAGAACTCCTCTTTCTCTCTTACAAGTTTATCCTCTGTCAAAGCATACACACAATCACCCACGTTTGTATTCCTACTTTCATTGTCACCCACACAATCCTTGAACCCCCAGACCCATATTCTCTTACACGATCGACCTTCCATTTGTTACTTCCAAATAAACACGCACCTTCTCTCGCTGCTCCCTCACTCACTCCAGCACACACATCCATTCCACACTCCCACTCTGTCACATCTGTACCCCTCCATTTGGTCTCCGTCATTCCACATACATTCAGCCTGGCATTCACTAACACTTCCAGGACCTCTCTCTCTTTTGTGCCATCATTTAAGCTACTCACATTCCATGTAGCTATTCTTAGATTGTTCGTAAGATTGTCCATAGTTGGTAGGGGTTCGTCAACACAGGGTCTGTCCGCATCCGAGGCTGATCATTTGTTTTTCGTTGCTTCATTATTGTTCATGGTTGGGCGTCGCAAGCCCACCGACACAACCTCTTTAGTCGCCTCTTACGACACGCAGAAGGCACGTGGGGCATAATTATTATAGTCCCTTACCCCCAGGGCATTAAATAAATTCATTATACAGTAATATGTTATTCAAGATGCAGTTAAATTAAATGAAAGGAACAGGCAAACGGAGGACTGAAAAGTGGTTTGGAAAGACATGTAAACAGATGGATCAGTGAGTTGATGAATTGGGGCTGAAATTGTGTTTGAATATGTTCAATAGTTTCTTTGTGTATATAAGCTGGTTACTTTGTGCGAGTTGCTGAATGTTTGTGACACCCTTGGTTTTATCCCAAATATTACACCATTGTGGACCTGCATTATATGTTATTGTATTAGAAAAGTGACTGTCGGACCACGGAGGTCAATGTATTGCCAGTATTGGTCTGGTGTAGCTTGTGTTCTCACTTCTTTTCATTTGGTGTTATCTCTTGAGGCGACAATCCTACCTTCCATCCAACCAAAATGAGAGAGAGAGAGCAAGAGTGAGTTTAATTAAACGTTTAGTACACTTGTTTGCTTTTTATTTGGTGTAGCATATGGGTTCCCATAACTCCTCGTAAAATTATTATTTTTAGGTAATCTATTATGTGTAGATTATATATGCTTAATAATGTATATGTGTCTACATGTATATACTGCATAATCATTAATTTTACAGTTACATTATGGTTTAGTTTACCAAAATAAGAGTGTTAAGTGTTGTTGTCTCTCTCCTCGTCCCTGTCCTTCCCAGGTCGTTAGGTTCTCCTCTCCTCTTAGTGTAACACCATAACTCTAAGGTTTCCTTTGGTTGTCTTCCCCTTCTTTCTGCTTCCTCAAATCCTTCCCTGAATTTTAGAATATATATTAGTGATTTTACTTTGATATTCTTCACTGTTATTTAAATAAGACTATATTATGACCGTGTCTCAAAACCGTTAAACGTATGTGAAATAGAAAACAAAAACAACATTAACCCTTCTGACCCGGGCTAGCCCTTCTAAGGACAGTGCGGGGTACCCGGGCGATCTGGCCGAAAAACGTCTAGGCCTAGGCTACCGTATCTTTGTTATTTTAACTGCTAGAAATTGTCCACGCATCTATAAACGTAGCGCGGTTTCCAACCTGTAGACTGGCGTTGAGTAGAGCTCTGTAAGTCAACTGGTTCAGTTGTGATGACGATTTCAGTGGAGCGAATTTTGCCGCGATGTTGACAATATCGGAGCTTTTCAGAAACTAATTTCGTCTGACGTCACAACAATAACATTGATCCGGCGTCTCCTTATTGTTTTCGGAGGTGCGGTGACACAACGATCGGCTTTGTTTACATGCGTCGGACGCACGGCGTTCAGACCAAGCTGAATAGGCTTTCAAGCTTACAGATTTTAACAGGACACCCGGGTTCCTGCCCATCTGCCGCGGTGTCATTTTAACATGCTGCCCGGGCCAGGAGGGTTAAATGAACAAGTTAAAAGGAGAGTGCTTGCAAAACACAGAACGTTAGGATTCCTCTTGCCTTTTTATCTTCATATCTGTGGAAGGTGTTGTAAAATATGTTACTGGAGTTCTTGTTCACTTTGGTTACCATGTGTATGCAGTAGATGGTAGAAAATATATCCTACAATATTCCTAACACACTTTGGTTACCATGTGTATACAGTAGATGGTAGACAATATATCCTACAATATTCCTAACACACTTTGGTTACCATGTGTATACAGTAGATGGTAGACAATATATCCTACAATATTCCTGACACACTTTGGTTACTATGTGTACACAGTAGATGGTAGACAATATATCCTACAATATTCCTAACACACTTTGGTTACCATGTGTATACAGTAGATGGTAGACAATATATCCTACAATATTCCTAACACACTTTGGTTACCATGTGTATACAGTAGATGGTAGACAATATATCCTACAATATTCCTAACACACTTTGGATACCATGTGCATACAGTAGATGGTAGACAATATATCCTACGATATTCCTAACACACTTTGGTTACCATGTGTATACAGTAGATGGTAGACAACATATCCTACAATATTCATAACACACTTTGGTTACCATGTGTATACAGTAGATGGTAGACAATATACCCTACAATATTCCTAACACACTTTGGTTACCATGTGTATACAGTAGATGGTAGACAATAATCCTACAATATTCCTAACACACTTTGGTTACCATGTGTATACAATAGATGGTAGACAATATAACCTACAATATTCCTAACACTTTGGTTACCATGTGTATACAGTAGATGGTAGACAATATATCCTACAATATTCCTAACACACTTTGGTTACCATGTGTATACAGTAGATGGTAGACAATATATCCTACAAAATTCCTAACACACTTTGGTTACTATGTGTATAGAGTAGATGGTAGACAATATATCCTACAATATTCCTAACACACTTTGGTTACCATGTGTATACAGTAGATGGTAGACAATATATCCTACAATATTCCTAACACACTTTGGTTACCATGTGTATACAGTAGATGGTAGACAATATATCCTACAATATTCCTAACACACTTTGGTTACCATGTGTATACAGTAGATGGTAGACAACATATCCTATAATATTCCTAACACACTTTGGTTACCATGTGTATACAGTAGATGGTAGACAACATATCCTACAATATTCCTAACACACTTTGGTTACCATGTGTATACAGTATATGGTAGACAATATATCTTACAATATTCCTGACACACTTTGGTTACCATGTGTACACAGTAGATGGTAGACAACATATCCTACACTATTCCTAACACACTTTGGTTACCATGTGTATACAGTAGATGGTAGACAATACATCCTACAATATTCCTAACACACTTTGGTTACCATGTGTAGCCTATACAGTAGATGGTAGACAATATATTCTACAATATTCCTGACACACTTTGGTTACCATGTGTATACAGTAGATGGTAGACAATATATCATACAATATTCCTAACACACTTTGGTTACCATGTGTATACAGTATATGGTAGACAATATATCCTACAATATCCCTAACACACTTTGGTTACCATGTGTATACAGTAGATGGTAGACAATATATCCTACAATATTCCTAACACACTTTGGTTACCATGTGTATACAGTATATGGTAGACAATATATCATACAATATTCCTAACACACTTTGGTTACCATGTGTATACAGTAGATGGTAGACAATATATCCTACAATATTCCTGACACACTTTGGTTACCATGTGTATACAGTAGATGGTAGACAACATATCCTACAATATTCCTAACACACTTTGGTTACCATGTGTATACAGTAGATGGTAGACAACATATCCTATAATATTCCTAACACACTTTGGTTACCATGTGTATACAGTAGATGGTAGACAATATATCCTACAATATTCGTAACACACTTTGGTTATCATGTGTATACAGTAGATGGTAGACAATATATCCTACAATATTCCTGACACACTTTGGTTACCATGTGTATACAGTAGATGGTAGACAACATATCCTACAATATTCCTAACACACTTTGGTTACCATGTGTATACAGTAGATGGTAGACAAGATATCCTATAATATTCCTGACACACTTTGGTTACCATGTGTATACAGTAGATGGTAAACAATATATCCTACAATATTCCTAACACACTTTGGTTACCATGTGTATACAGTAGATGGTAGACAATATATCCTACAATATTCCTAACACACTTTGGTTACCATGTGTATACAGTAGATGGTAGACAATATATCCTACAATATTCCTGACACACTTTGGTTACCATGTGTATACAGTAGATGGTAGACAATATATCCTACAATATTCCTAACACACTTTGGTTACCATGTGTATACAGTATATGGTAGACAATATATCATACAATATTCCTAACACACTTTGGTTACCATGTGTATACAGTAGATGGTAGACAATATATCCTACAATATTCCTGACACACTTTGGTTACCATGTGTATACAGTAGATGGTAGACAACATATCCTACAATATTCCTAACACACTTTGGTTACCATGTGTATACAGTAGATGGTAGACAACATATCCTATAATATTCCTAACACACTTTGGTTACCATGTGTATACAGTAGATGGTAGACAATATATCCTACAATATTCCTGACACACTTTGGATACCATGTGTATACAGTAGATGGTAGACAATATATCCTACAATATTCCTAACACACTTTGGTTACCATGTGTATACAGTAGATGGTAGACAACATATCCTACAATATTCCTAACACACTTTGGTTACCATGTGTATACAGTAGATGGTAGACAACATATCCTACAATATTCCTAACACATTTTGGTTATCATGTGTATACAGTAGATGGTAGACAATATATCCTACAATATTCCTAACACTTTGGTTACCATGTGTATACAGTAGATGGTAGACAATATATCCTACAATATTCCTAACACACTTTGGTTACCATGTGTATACAGTAGATGGTAGACAATATATCCTACAATATTCGTAACACACTTTGGTTATCATGTGTATACAGTAGATGGTAGACAATATATCCTACAATATTCCTGACACACTTTGGTTACCATGTGTATACAGTAGATGGTAGACAATATATCCTACAATATTCCTAACACACTTTGGTTACCATGTGTATACAGTAGATGGTAGACAATATATCCTACAATATTCCTAACACACTTTGGTTATCATGTGTATACAGTAGATGGTAGACAATATATCCTACAATATTCCTAACACACTTTTGCTTTATCGAATCTTTTGTATTGCTTAGAAGCTTTCACACATTCATTATTTCCACTTGGTATATATGCCTGTGATCAATAGTTTTCCTAAAATTCATGAAAATCTGTATCAGAATCTGACGAAAATTACGTAATTATAATGTATAGTTATGTACTCTGTTATCCAAGCATTATACAAGAGACCCAGTATATATAATTAAAATCACATTTAGGATTATTTTAAATCATATATTATGTCCTGCTATAGATATGAATATTTTGAAAGCATCTTATTCACATGCGGATGCTCTCCTACTATCTCGTTCACACACACACACACACACAGCCCGTAGCCTAGTAGGTAGAGCTCTCGTCTCACACACGAGGGGTCGTGGGTTCAATCCCCGGCCGGGCGGAGACAAATTGGGCTTGTCTCCTTTCATGTGTTAGCCTCAGTTCACCTAGCTGTAAATACGTACCTGGAATAAGTAGACGACGTTGTGACGTCCCATCTGGGGTTGGCAAAAATGGTACAAGGCGAGATGGGTATCATATGGTTCACCTAAGCTGATGGCTACCTAAGCCTTCAGGCGAGACGGTACCGTCTATAGTGAGAATGGTACCATACAGATCCACCCTAAGCCTTCATTTCCGATGTCGCCAATTGGCTAAAATACAGACTACACACACATCCACAGCCATTCCAACAGTACATAAAACACTTAACATGCATTTCACGCAATACATTCCCAGTTAACCTGTTAAGCGCTAAATAGCCCTAGGAGCTAGGGTAGTTATTTGTGTATTTCTAGCCTTGGATTCTGACAGAATTCGTTATATTTACAATATAGACCATTATTTGTTTTCGGTATGCTTTTATTTTACATATATGATGTATATATGAACCTTCAAGAGTGCTAAAATAAGTGGGAAAAGCATTTGGGTGGTGAAAAACGAAGATATTGGCCACCCGGTCGTAATGTCAGGCGAGAGAGAGGCTACAGTCAACCCTCCCTCTCTCGCTGTCTGTGAGGTAACTGAGACAAGCGGGGCGGTGTGGGCTGGTGTCAGGGTGTTACATATCGTTCTTTTCTGCAACCCACTTGTGCTACATTATCGCGGGAGAGAAAAATAACCGATAAATGATGATAATAAGAGGGAAAATAGGTGATAATTGAGGAGGGGAGGGAGGGGGGAATAAGGTGGGGAAGGAGGGGAGGGGGGTGGGTGAGATTTACATGGATGAGTACTGGAGGGGAATTATCTCACCTAGAGACAAATGTTTTTTTTTTGATAGGCCCTTTTTTTTTTTGGAAAGCTTTTTTATGGTCCTGCTTCCGTGAGGCCTATCGCGTTCCCTATAGGAAGCCTTCCGTGAGGCCTATCGCGCTTGCCGGGTTAAGGAGGCGCGATAATAATGAGCTTAGCTCGCATTGCGTGGATTCCTCTTGACGAACAAGTAACTGAGTAACACACACACTCGCTCCGTGGACGTTCAGGATTAATTCAGTCATAGCGTATCACTGAATTTCGAGTGGGAGTCTAGGTGTCTCTGTTGTTCCAGAGAAACTCTGGTCATCAATACTGCTGACTTAGTGGATTATGATGCATGACCACAGTTTGTGCTGCAAACTAATACAATAGTCACAGATAATGTGATCAGTGGTCGTCGGAGAAAGATAGGGGTAATTGTCAAGAAATAGATCCAGTGTGGAGTCTGTGTGTGTGAGAGAGAGAGAGAGAGAGAGAGAGAGAGAGAGAGAGAGAGAAGAGAGAGAGAGAGAGAGAGAGAGCGCGCCATAGATAGAGATAGAGAGAGAGAGAGAGGGGTGAGGGGGGAACAACACAAAGTGAAGTTGTTAAGTTGATGACAAATATAATTGCTAAGGCTAGGATTCGAACCATACAGGCAGGAGGTCCAGCCACCTATACCACCACGAAGGTTAAAAGGAGAAATCTGATATTTCTACCAGTATTCCTGGTGCTGGTTGGGGGGAGGGGCGTCTACTGACTGGGGACAGAGGTGCATGGGGGTGGTTCGTTCGTGGCCACACCTTCGGGGATCACGGCGTCAGGCAATAGATAGATAGATAGATTCCTTCCCAACCCCAACTCTGGTGTGGGATAGACAGTCCATGTATTAATCGTTCATCCCATATGGCATCCCTTCTTCCATTTCAACATTATAACCAATGCACACTTTTCACCCAACACTCCACATCCCCTTCAGTACTGAACTATAGCGTTAATCAACACAAACAGGAACTATAACCGGATAAACTAGATTGTATAACTTGTAATAAACCTGAAAGTATATAGATAATGGTATTAGCATTTCCGAAAATAAAAGAATGGTAACAAGCGGTCGTTTTCATCTTAACTCCCCCCCCCCCCCCCCCCCCCACACACACACACACACCTCTCACGACTCGTCTTTCTCTTTTTATCCACACTGATTTGCCTTCTCTCTTCCGGGTGCAAATTTCCTCTCTACTTCCATCTCGATTCCCAAATATTCCCATCTTCATCCTCATCAAGCGGATCTTGAGAGAGAGAGAGAGAGAGAGAGAGAGAGAGAGAGAGAGAGAGAGAGAGAGAGAGAGAGAGAGAGAGCAGAAGGAAGGAGAGGCACAAGTTAGGTGATGGAAGCAGGTGAGTCAGAAGGGAGAGAGAGGAGTCCAACCAGTAATGTCATTGGTCTAACCGGTCTATTATTATATTGACGTTTCCTGTTTTATGTCCTAAGTAGGGAAATAAGTAACACTATGGTGAAAGATACAAAGATAGATAATAAGTGAGGTACAAGAACTATAATTATTATAAGAAGAGATGGTGAGAGATGGATGTGGACAAAGGGGATAAAGTGACGACATTGTCATCAAATATAGTTAAATTTATACCCAGCGATATTCAGACCCAAAGAATAGGTGGTATTAAGAAAACATGTTACATGTTGAGACATAAAATGGAAAGAGAGACAAAGGTGATAAGAACAAAATATTGAGCTCCGCTCGAAAATGTGATGCTCACCGCTTCCCCCAGAACCGCATGGCTTACTCGCTAGGACTCGCCAGGGCAGAGAATGTAGCTACAGTCTACCTATCATTGTGTATTTTCCTTCTCGAGAAAGCTTGTGTTGCAGACGGTTCAGAACTGTTCTTTGTTTTCGTCTGTCACAATCCTTTCTATTTTATTTAGTCAATTGAAAGTATAGTTGAGAGAGAGAGAGAGAGAGAGAGAGAGAGAGAGAGAGACCAGGTGGTGTGACTTGGTGGTGAGTGTGGCGCGTGGCTGGCCCCCTTACATAGGCCTCACGGGATTCGTTGCCTCCTGCCTAACACGGCCTACTAGGCGGCTGCTTACTGGGCGACTGTCGCGCGCCCTCGTGCCATTGCTGCGAACTGGGACTCCAGTCATGCGGTCCATGGAAATATCCTGGTCAGATCCGTCCCAGACAGCATACTCTAAGTATCTCCCATGAACTGTTCCACACTCTTGTCTTAGAATCTTTCTCTCCTACTGCCTCTATCATTTCCACTACTTCCTCACCTTTTATTAATATCAATCCCCCTCTGGTTCCCTGCATCCACGCCTTGAATTGGTGGCCATACTGTATTATATGCTGGATCTCACATTTCTTATGTACTAGGCTAAGGTTGAAGATAGTCATTGTCTTTTTGGGAGATTGTATTGCTCGGACTGTCTCCATCAATCACTAATGTTTCTACAGGGTTAAATAATGCTAGACTAGGGATCAGGTACCTTGCGGTTGGTGTTTTCAGTGTGTGTAGGCTACTTTTGAGCTGCACGACACTACGGATTCTGTGGGTTACCTGGGTGGATCTTTTGTCTGTGTCCCTTGGAGTTTAGACTGTGTAGTGCGTGAGGGCTGCTTGCCTAATCCACCCAGCACTGTTCTAACTCTATTTGCTTTTACTTTTGAGGGTCGCCAGGAGGATACTCGATACTTGTGATCGAGAATCCTCAAGAGAGCACCCCTTCATATTAACGTAATCAGGCCGCACAGACCCAAGGTCCACACTAGGCTAGGAGCTGCCTTGCTCCACCAGAATTCTGTACCTTTGCGCATCCCAGCTAGACTTTATTAACCCGGGTAGACATTAGCTGGATTAGATCATATACTCTTTTATGCATACCCATTATTTCTACACAAGCATTTTGAGGTCTAGGTTGCTGTAGAGAAACACAACCAGCATAGACCGGTTTTGTTAATAGGAGTACTACTTTTTCGTGGCGAGCATTATTACTGTTGCACCGCTTATAATATTCTTGTGTCCAATAACATTATAGGTCCAGCCTTTTTGTGTATTTAGCCTACACGTGCATTGTCCTGCCTCCTGCTATTTTGTGGTTCCATTTCCGTTACGTTCTTCTTAGTAGCATCGGACATTATTCAGAAGATTCCTTGTTCGGTGCTTGAGGACTTTACAACACTTTCTTTCATAAAGGAGTGACAGATATTATTGATTAAAGTAACGTTAAGTAAACCTTCTTGTTTGCATTAGATCACTCTTGTGATTTAATTAAGTTAACTATCTTTTCCTGTGTACCATAACTAAGCAACCATATGTTATAGGTAATAGGCTGTTTCAGAGAACATCAGCCTATAGTAGAAGCACATAGATACTGAGAGTTAAGATACCCCGCTATCGCAGATATAACTCTGGAGGGTATATGTGTTCTTTGTTCGACGGGATTATATATCAGGGGTTGGATCTAGCGTTTCCGTTGTTGCATTTATGCCAGTCTAGTCCAATGTATAAGAGCCACTGATTTATACGAGACCCGATCGTAACAAAAAGGAGAAATTGAGGAAGGGCTTTTGTCAAATATGAGCGAACCGGGAATAGGGAGACAAAGAAGACCAAGAGTTATGAAACAAGTAAAACGAAAAGGATAGAACAGAACAAATGGAAGTGAACAGCAGAACGGAGGGAATGTATAGTAAAGACGTGATAAATAACCAGCTATAGATGAAAGGACACATAGTAAACGATAAGTGGGGAGTATAAACAATAAAATGTATAGACGAAAAGGTTATAATGGAACCTACACTAATTTTCTTTCCTTCGTGTTTGTTCCTCTGCTCCGTTATATAATTCTATCTGCTTGTATCATTAGTCATAAGTATCCCTTATAAGTGTCTCACACCGAATATTCTACCTAGTTCAAAATTATTTTTCCTCTATACGTTTTCTGAGCGAAAACTGACCTTTCATAAAACATAATATACATCATAAATCTGCGCTTTTCATGCTATGAGTCTAAAACACCCGTTGGAAATGTTTATCAATATGCTCATTTGCTCACATACACACCCAGAGTTTATATTGGTGCGGTACACAGTGAGATGTTTGTTGTAAAATATTTTACTCCAAGATATTCTACTAATATATTCTGATGTATTATGTGAAGTGCATCTACATGACCAAACGCCACAAATATTTAAAACATGAAATCTGACTATTTTTACATGATTAAAATGCTGGAACTTTGCCCAATTTTTCAAAAGTGACAGGATAAAATTATCCCAGGATTAAAATGTTGGTGGTGGCATTATTAGAATGGCCATATTATTAGTAATGAAATCTTGTGGCGGTGTTCTGTAGGGAGAATAATGCCAACTTCGTTATGGTACCCGGCATGTTGTGTATCTTGTGAACCAAAACATGATACTTAAAGAGGCTCATAATATTACTACCTGGTGAGTTATTTGTTTCCAAATCCGCTGAACCGTTCTCAACGTCATATGTTAGATATTGTTACTTAGGAAGTCATAAGATAGTATAATCAGTTATAGCGGGTTTGTTTATTGTTGACACGATAACTATTACGGTGCCAGCTATCAATATACGACGGTCTTCGGGAAATGTAGATGTGCATGTTTTATCTGAATCCAGAATATGGTTACGCCAAACATGTATCTCGTTCCTACAGTCATAACTCTTACTGTTTCATATATCATACTATATAAAGTTATTATTCTCCCTTACTCTGGTCTTCTCATCTACCCCCCTCTGTTCGATTACACACCTGATCATATATTCCCCCCCCCCCCCCTCTGTTTTGTCTGGTTTACTTTTCATTCTTGATCTTTCATGTGGCCACAAGGGATTGTGGCTGCTGGCTGAAATGGTTTTGTTTCGACCATAGATTTCCAGCAGAAATGAAAGAAAACAAAAAAATCGAGCATGCCCCAAAATAGAGAATTGGGAGAGTGGAACGTCAGTGGGAATGTGTAGAATATTGAACAACACAAATTATATTTTTGGGTGTACTATAAGCAATTAATATGAACATTGCCAGTAAGTATTTATAAATATCTGAGGTAAAGATATAGAGGTTAAAACAAATCAAATATAATAATTGGTCAATACATTCAGATTATTTTGTATATTATATACATCTATTTGTGCGGTGATAAACATATGAATGTTGCCGGAGACAGCCAGGGTCTGGCTGCAGTATGTTTTACATATATAATTTTGGTTTGCACGTGTATACGGTAGACAGTAGATAATATATATCCTACACACCGTGATATTCATAACACACTTTACATTATCCAATCTATTTAGTGAATATAGTATTGCTTCCCTGAATTCACATATTAATCCTTCCATTTATTTTAAATGTCTGTGATCAATAGTTTGTACCTGAAATTTATGATGAAAAGAATTCAGAATCTGACGAGAATGACATAATTATAACATCTAGGTTTCTACTGTGTTATCCAAGCAAAATACAAGATGGATACAAATACAAGTAAATACAAATTTAAGCTGTAGACTTGTATACATACGATTAAGTCTTACTATTGATTTGAATAATATATTGTTCGTAATTCAACTTACTCATATTAGCATTCGCATGCGAACTTGCTTTTTCAAACACACACACACACACACACACACACACACACGTTCACAAGTGCCTTGGAAGCTAAAGATTTATTCAATCAAAGTATCTGGCTGAATTTCCAATAGGTATTTAACACATTACGAGCGGGTGGGTCGGTAACTTCTATTACCCGCCATGCGGGTGGTTTTACCCTAAATGGGGTTGTTTCGGTGCTCTTTTTCATGCATAAACAAGACCCAGAGCGTAATACAAGTATCTATCCCTGAAAGGGCGTAAACAGAGCTTTCCAATGACACCAGAACCATCCTTCTACGACCACTGGTTCTCTTGCAACGATCGTGCAACACGAGTCCAAAAACCCTAATATAAGGTAATTTCCTTACATAATTCCCTGTATAGCGAGTGAGAGAGGGTGGAGGGTGTAATGATTTTCAGTCGACCCACGGCGGTGGTGGCGAGCAGTCAGGCAGGAATCTATGCTCCTCGCACCGCTCAGCTCTCTCTCGGAGCACATTACGTGCTCAAAATTGCACTCGACATCTGTTGAGGCCCGGATATGGGCACGTTTTCTTTAACTCAACATATGTTGCGCGCCGATGGTTAAGGGTTAAGTGGCTCTGTGTTATTCACTCACTTGCTTGTTCGTCAAGGGGAATCCACGCAATGCGAGCTAAGCTCATTATTATCGCGCCTCCTTAACTGGGAATGTATTGCGTGAAATGCATGTTAAGTGTTTATGTATCGTTGGAATGGCTATGGATGTGTGTGTAGTCTGTATTTTAGCCAATTGGCGACATCTGGTAACGAAGGCTTAGGGTTAATCTGTACGATACCATTCTCACTATGGTACCAGTCTCACCCGAAGGTTTAGGTTGACCAGTAGCTTAGGTTGACCAGTACGATACCCATCTCACCTTGTAACCGATCGCCAACCCCAGATGGGACGTCACAACTTCGTCCACTTATACCAGGTTCCTATTTATACTGCTAGGTGAACAGAGGCTACACCGTTAGGAGACTTGCCAAAATGTCTCTTGCCCGCCCGGGTCTCGAGCCCGGGACCTTCTGGTTGTGAGCCAGACGCGCTATCAGTTACGCCACGGGGAGGTATTGTGTTCCAGAGTGGCCGTGGTCATCAATACTGCTGGCTCAGAGGATGTGTGACCACTATTGTCACTGAAAATGGCGTCACAACCAGAGTTTTTATGCCAAAGCGGCCGCACTTCTAAGCGGCCACAATTTTTTGAGTTAATCGAGCCTACGAGAGCTAACTAAAACCTAGCATACTAACCTATCCTAAGATAACCTACTCCAAATCTAACCTAAGTTTAAAAGTTGTGATAAAGGAAAGGTAGCATGGATAATGCTAATGGTTCTAGGTAATAGGCAATTACAGTTGATGGTTATAGCACGCCTGATGACATGCAGCTAAAGATTGTTTTTTGTTTTATATTTTGTGGTAATATATGAATTAGTTATAGATCTAGTGACCTTCCAGCTAGACCTCTGCCACCTGGCAGATTAACAGCTAGGGGTTTATTATTTCTGTATGCTTGTTATTGTGCCACAGTTTACCGTTTTTGTGAGCATTGTGAGTCAGGGTGTGGCTTAGAGACTCTGTCCAAGCAGGCTTGCCTGACTAAGAGTGAGAAGCACACCTGTATGTGGTTATGTTGCGAGTTGCTGCCTTTATTTAATTATACCTATGCCATTATACACTGTAGGTCCTATCACTAGTATTTTTTCCTGCTTATGAGTTGAGAGTTCTCTAAATCCGTAACGTAGTTTCTTTGCTAAGCATCAGATCCTACAGTAGCTGCATGCAGTTTAGAAACCTGCATCTTGTCTACCTGTACGATGTTTTGAGGACTGTTTGCTTTCACCTTCTTTCACGCAGGGGTGATTAGTTGTATTAATTAACGTAACGTTAAATGTACTTTCTTCTAGTTTGTTATTAAATTGTTTCTGCAATTTAATTCCATTATCTATCTTTTCCTTGAAGCTTTAAGTCAACTTAATTGTGTGATCTTTTATATAGCCTGCTTGACTATCAGCAGTCTATAGTGCGTGCACCCTGTAACCGAGTCATAGGATACCTTGTTGTCCAGGCAGGACTCTTGACGGTTTAGGGTGGTTTGTTGCCTGGGTTTATAGATAAGGGTTGGATCTAGCGTTTTCCGTTGTTGCTTGTTGCCGCATACCTATTCCAATAGAAAGAGCCCAGTGTTTATATATTCCAGGACATAACAAATGGCGACCTTGCATAGGATTTACTGAACAGAGGAATATAGTGGTCATTTGTTTTGAGATTCCTTATGATAAGAGGAATACAGTGGACATATTTTTTTTTTTTGGAGCAACCAATATAACACATTTAAGACTTTAAATAACATTAGTATATACATACTTGCATAGGAGATAAGGCACATTCTATAACCGTGATAATTACTGCAGTACACAAACATGTCTAATACATCAGAACACAGTGATGGGTCAGGTCACGATGCGGGTTCGGAGGGAGAAAGACCTGTGGAGTGGCTAGTCGATAGCGAGGAGGGTGCTAGAAGATTTTTAGAGGTGCCCCTTACCGCTGCCAGGGTGTTGAAGCTGAATAAGTATGGCTTAAAGTGTGTGGCAGGTCTTCAGGGTCACCAGGGTTTAAGTGGCATGAGGAAAGATCAGCTGAGGACTTTGATATTGGGTTTAGAAGGGAGAGACCTGGGTGGAGAGGTGACTGGGGGCCCCGGTCCCCAGCCCCCCCTACACTCTACCCCCGTATCAAACATCAGGGTGCCTGAATTTAGTACATACCCCCAAGTTGATGGTCAATGGCAGCGTGGAATTCAATCACAGGGACCCTCTCCATTAAATGCACCTTCCCCTCCTCAAGGGTTGACTCCAGATTTGTTGTTTCGGCTTGAGATGGCCAAGGTTGAGGTTGCTAGAGCTCAGGTTGAGGCTACCGAAAGACAGGCTAGAGCTCAGGTTGAAGCTGCTGAGAGACAGGCTAGTGTGCAGGCTGAGGCTGCCGAGAGACAGGCTAGTGTGCAGGCTGAGGCTGCAGAGAGAACAGCTATACGAGAGGCTGAACTGCAGGCAGAGTCTACTAGGTATCGGGCTGACAGGGAGCTGGAGAGATCTCGAGTGGAGGTAACAGGGCGAAATATTGGGGGAGGTAACAGACATCGGGACCAATCATTGTCGCACCTGCTTAAACTAGTTCCTGTGTTCGATGAATTAGGTGTGGCTGAGTTTTTTATGCGATTTAAGAAGAAGTGTCAGGAACACCAGTGGCCTCAGGAAAAGTGGGCAGCATTAGTTTCATCAAGACTCCTAGGAAAGGGGCTAAAAGCGTATGATGCACTACCTTTAGAGTCCTGTGTAGATTATGATGAGCTAAAGAAGGTTGTGCTACGGGCCTATGAGTTACAACCAGAAACTTACCGCTTGAAGTTTCGGGGTGTTACTAAGGGCAAGGATAGTACATTCCTAGAACACGCCCGGGACTTGTCTGATGCACTACGACATTGGCTGCATTCTGAGAGGGCAGCTACTTTTGAGGAGTTGAGTGAGCTGGTTCTCTTGGAGCAGTTCTTTAAGTGCACAGGCGGGGACTTAACATTGAATATAAAGGAAAAAAATCCTAGAACTCTCCAGGAGGCAGCAGAAATGGCTGACCTCCGACTGTCATTAATTCGGGGGTGCGGAGCAGCAGCTAGGAGTGAGTCGGGTGCAAAGGATCGTACCCCTCCCCCTCCCAAGAATTTTGATACACATAAATACACAAAACCATCTAGCACTGACAATAAAACTGAACATAAACCAAATACCGTCCCGTATAAGAAGTCTAATGGTACCTCCCACTCCCAAGGGAAACCAAAGAGTAAAGAGTGCTTTGCATGTCACAAGGAGGGTCACTTTGCAAATGCTTGTCCGAACAAGCTACCAAACAAGGTTGTGTCATTGGCCCGCAGCATAGGGGTGTCGTCTATATCTTCTGAGTTTGCCAAGGGTAGTTCGTCAGAGGTTGGGACACAGCCTGTGTTCAAGAGTCCGGAAGGCTCGAACCCTGTTCGCGACGTCTTTGGGGATCATAGAGGGCATGGTTTTGTGAGGTGGGCTGGCGAAAGGCGAGGAGTTAAGCTATTGCGTGATACGGGGGCTTCTCCGACCTTGTTAAAGAACTTTACTGGTAGGCCGATTAACGCTGCTCGGGTGGTGGTAGTTCAGGGGATCAATGCTACGAAGTCCTACCCGCTGGTGCAGATGGAGCTGGAGGTGGGTGGTGTGGCGAAGGAGCTGGATGTAGGAATTGTAGAGAACTTGCCTTTTGGGGGCGTCGACCCCCTCCTCGGCAACGACTTTGCGGTGCCTGCTTCTAAGGTTTCACCCTTGGTCGTTGCCGAGAAGGCGGCCGACGTTAGTAGGGAGGAACAGGAGTGGGTTGAGAAGTGTAGCGTACAAACCATGGCGTGTGTTGTGACGCGTTCTCAGACATCCGGAGCCTTGCAGCCACCACCTCAGTCTATCATACCGCGGAGGAAAGGTCACAAGAAAACGGGAAGTGTTGGTCAATTGGAGAGTTTTGAGCCGGCAGTGTTTCTTGGTGACTCATTATTGGCACCTATGTTAGAGTCTGGAGAGGCCCCGGGGCCTGTCACCGCTAGTGCAGGTGCAGGGCAGGAAGAGACTCTGCGACAGCATCGTTATGCGCAGCGTGAGGAAAGGATGGCTCAGCGGGACATTGGAGGTGGAAATAAATTATTTAAGATGAACTTGGATAATCTCGCACCTGCTGATATATGTTCCTTGCAGCTGGAAGATCCTGAAGTCAGGGCGTGTGGTAATGGTGCTATCGAACTGGAGAGCGATGGGGATGCACAGCCTGGTGATTTTTTCTTGTCCGAGGGGATCTTGTATCGGAGACATCAGGATCCCAAGAAAAAGTGGGATGGCGGGTCAGGATTAGTGGATCAGTTAGTAGTACCGAGGGTGTGCCGTGAGAGCTTATTGAGATTAGCTCATGATGTGCCTTTGGCAGGGCACCTGGGGCTGCCGTAAGACGGAGGCAGCTCTGAGCAAGCTTTTCTGGTGGCCTGGGTTAAAGGCGAGTGTCGTGTCATGGGTGTCACAGTGTCACACTTGTCAAGTTGTTGGGAAACCCAATCAGGTCATCCCGAGAGCCCCGTTACAACCCATCCCTGTCATTGGGTCGCCCTTCAGCAAAGTAGTTATCGATATGGTTGGCCCATTGCCCCCACTAGTGCCGGCAATACATTTTTACTAACTGTAATGGATGTAGCAACACGGTATCCAGATGCTTACCCCATGCGCAACGGGATGGCTAAGACTGTTGTCAAAAACCTACTTGTCTATTTCTCTCGTTATGGCTACCCTCAGGAGATCCAGTCTGATCAGGGATCCAATTTTACTTCTGCTCTGTTTAAGCAGACCATGCAGCAACATGGGATAGTGTCTGTGGTGTCATCTGCCTACCATCCCGAGAGTCAGGGAGTTTTGGAAAGGTGGCACTCGACTCTCAAGAGTATGTTGTGGTGTTATTGCATGGAAAATGGGAAGGACTGGGATCTAGGTCTCCCATACGTTTTATTTGCTGCGAGAGAAGTACCTGGGGAGAGCTTGGGATTTAGCCAAGGAGTTGGTTTTTGGACACAGGGTCAGGGGGCCCCTCCACATAGTCAAGGAGATCTGGGAGGGAGTCACAAAGCCATGCTCGCTTCTAAAGTATGTAGTTGAAAGCCGTGAGAGAATGCTAAAGAGCTTGGAGGTAGCAGGTCGGAACCTTAAGAGTTCACAAGCTCAGATGAAGGACAGATACGACCAGAAGGTGAAGCTGAGGGAGTTTGAAGTAGATCAGGAGGTACTGATACTACTGCCTCTGGTGGGACACCCCTTGTCTGCCAAGTATTCTGGTCCGTATCGGGTTGTAAGGAAGGTTTCTGATCTCGACTATTTAGTAGCTACTCCTGATCGTAAGAAAAAGAACTAACATTGCCATGTAAATCTGATGAAAGAGTATGTGAGGTGCCCCTCCGAGCCTCTCACTGTCCTTGTGTTGATCTGCAGCGATCGTGGTGGAGAAGGAGGAAGGGACAGTCAAGCTTCGGAGGAGGATAATTGGGATTGGCATGTTTCCGCGGATCAATGAGCGGGGAATTCTAGACAAGTGGCTCACAAGTTGATATTGCACCTGCCTGAGCAACAGCGTGTAGCTGTACAGCACTTGTTTGATTCAAACCCAGCTGTTTTCGCGGAGCATCCTGGCCTCACTACTCAAGCGGTGCACGATGTCGATGTTGGGGACCACCCGCCTTTTAAATCAGTGCCATACCGTGTTCCCCCTATTAAATTACCAGCACTTAGGGAAGAGCTGGATTATATGCTGAAACGTGGGCTGATTTCTGAGGGTGCAGTAAGGTGGACTTCCCAAGTCACACTGCAGCCCAAACCAGATGGCAAGGTGCGGTTTTGTATAGATTTCCGCAGGTTGAATGGTTTAACCCCCACAAATGCCTACCCTCTCCCTCGCGTGGACGACAGTGTGGATAAGATAGGAAAAGCCAAGTTCCTCACTAAGATAGACCTTGTTAACCCGGGAGCTGCGGGAAGACTCTTAAGAGTTCCCCCGGCGGACTGCGGGAAGACTCTCCTGAGTAAGTAAAATTAAAAATCAACTTTTGACATCAAATTTTTTTTTATTTTTTTATTTTTATTTTTTTATTTTTTTATTTTTTTTTGGCCCCTGGGCCATGCAAAATCTCAGTCCTCTACCTCCCCTCCTTCCCCACTTTCCTCCTATCCCTCAGTTATCACCTATTTTCCCTATTATTCCCTTATTCTGAGGTATATTTTCGTGCTAACATTAGCGAGTTGCAAGCAGGGTGTTGTCATCACTGATAGCAATCGAGTGCAAGAGAGAGAGAGAGAGTATCGATCGACTGTGTCGCAGTGGCCTTGTGGAAAATTGGCGGGAAGGTAGCTTGCCTCACCCATACATTATACAACTCGCGGGCTATATCTCCGATTTTGACCATCCAAACACTGTTTTCACTCGTTTTATTGTTGTTTCAGGTTAATACCTTTATAATCAACCCATAATAGGCGCATATGGATAATTATTAATGCTATTAATGGTACAATGAATATTTTAGTGACGAAAAACCTCAAATACGTCAGCACAGGGGGAGGTTTTCAATTACCCCCGTGCGCACTTCAGAGGTTAAGGGTTATTGGCAAGTGCCCTTGTCTGAGCGAGCACGAGAGGTGTGTGGGTTTGTGGTGGACGGTGCCACATATCGTTGCCATGTTATGCCATACGGGCTGAAAAATGCCCCTGCAACGTTTCAGAAATTAATGAACGACATTGTAGCCGACATTCCCAACTGTACGGTGTACCTAGATGATGTCATAATATACGACGATGATTTTAACAGTCACTGTGCTCACATCGGACAGCTTTTTAATAAACTGAATCAAGCAGGTTTGGTGGTAAACCTGGGTAAGTGCAATTTTGTCAAAGCCACAGTTTTGTACCTGGGGTTCGAGGTGGGGATGGGTCAGGTGTGCCCTCCACAAACAAAGATCAAAGCCATCGATCAGTTTCCCCAGCCTACGACTAAGAAACAAATCATGCGGTTTCTAGGTATGATAGGCTATTATCGTCGCTTCATCAAAGGCTATTCGACTGTACTTGCACCTTTAACTGACTTATTATCTAAGGACAAGAAGTTCCGGTGGTCTCCTGAGTGTGCAGAGGCGTTTTCCTTGGTGAAACACCTGTTATGTACCCACCCCATACTCAGGGCCCCGGACTTCAGCAGACCTTTTCAGCTGGCGACTGATGCCAGTGGCGTAGGGGCTGGGGCTGTCTTGTTACAGACAGATGATGAAGGTATCGAACATCCAGTGAGTTTTTACAGTAAAAAATTCAATAGTGCACAAAGGAATTACTCTGTAATTGAAAAAGAACTCCTGGCGATAGTGCTGGCGCTCAGGCACTTCGATGTATACGTTCCTGCTTTCGGACCAGTCGTAGTGGTTTATACCGATCATCACCCTCTGAAATTCTTGAATCCGTTTCATAACCGGAATATGAGGCTGACCAGGTGGTCACTCATGCTTCAGGAGTATAATCTGGACATACGCCATATTGCCGGTTCTGATAACGTGATAGCGGATTGTCTATCAAGGGTGGATGATGTTGGTTAGACTGCCACAGGATTGAGGGTTGAGTGTGGAGGAAAATAGGCTGTCACTGTAGTTCAGCCGAAAAAAACAAAATAAAAAAAGCAAAAAAACCTTATAAAAACTCTTTATTTTTATAACGTGTAGAATTTTGTATAAGATGTTGTAGCAGTATCTAAGTTGAATGTTTTCGCTTATTGTCGCTGAGTTACTTGAACTTGCTCGGTGGAGCGCAACAGTCTTTATTTTGTTATATATAATGCCTTGTGTCGCAACAGTGTGTGGTACTATGAGAAGCTTTCTGTTAGATATGAAGAACTTAGTCAAGGGTCTTATATCTTGGGGGAGGTGTGACGCTTCTGCATAGTAGCCACGTGCGGGCATGCACGCGCGTCGGCTGCCCAGCCGTTTAGAAACTGGCTGACGGCGGCCGGCCGGCAGGCTTTTCCTTAGTATATAATTATCCTACGACAACGTAACTAATTTCTGGGATATTCTTATGTTGTTTCACAGCTTGTAGCTGCCCTTATTCTTAACCAACGCATCTTAGTATATTTTATTCTCGATAGTTGATTGTTTCATTATAATATATAAGATGTAAGTCTAGTGAGAGTGGGAGGAGACGAGCGGGAGAGAGAGACCGGCTGGGGGACGTTGCTTCGCGCGGAGAGTCCAGCTTGGGACGAGCCTGCATCGTTGTCATATGCATTTGATTGCAACGTTAGGCTTAGTTTCGACTCAGGCACGGGGTAGAGGATTTTGACCCGGCAACTGTGTTGAGTGTTGCCAAGCATGGGATGTATTCTGCATGCCTAGGGCGGGGTCCAGACAGATTCAAGACTCAGAGCTCACCTCACTGTCGTACCCTTCGGACCCCCTTGATATCTATCCCTCTCAACCCCACTTAGAAACTTTCTCTCTTACTTTGTATACCTTCCTTCCACTACTTCACCAATCTATTTAATTATCCCATCCCCTTGATAGACCTTATATCTATTATTGTATTAACGACGAGCTCTCAGATAACTAGATAGGAGTTGGGCCTTATGCAGAGATGTAATTGTTAATGAGACCAAGGAAGCTTTTTTGTTGTCTTATATTTGGTGGTTTCATGCTTGCTAGTGGGTTCTTGTGTCAGGTTAGCAGGGGCTAGACCGGAGGGGAGGCTTTTTGCGATCCTTTAAGTAAAGTCTGCTGGTGCGAGTCCTGTGGACCCGCACGACTTTACTAGGATACCCGTGGGAGTCTGGGGGCATTTTCTTGTCTGTGTCCCTGTGTGTCTAGTGTTGTGTTGTGTGAGGGCCCTTGCCTAGTCCACTCAGCACTGCGCTAGCACGTCTTGCTTTTGTTTTAGGGTCGCCAGGAGAGAGTCAGATACTTGCGATCTGAGTCTCTCAAGAGAGCACCCTTTCAATTAGAGTAATTTGGCGCACAGACTTGGGAACGTCCCTAGGCTAGAGCAGGTGGCTCAGCCCGGGTATCCGAAGCCTATATCCTTCCAGCTAGACCTCTGCCACCTGGCAGATTAACAGCTAGGGGTTTATTATTCCTGTATTCTTGTTATTGTGCCACAGTTTACCGTTTTTGTGAGCATTGTGAGTCAGGGTATGGCTTAGAGACTCTGTCCGAGCAGGCTTGCCTGACTAAGAGTGAGAAGCACACCTGTATGTGGTTATGTTGCGAGTTGCTGCCTTTATTTAATTATACCTATGCCATTATACACTGTAGGTCCTATCACTAGTATTTATTCCTGCTTATGAGTTGAGAGTTCTCTAAATCCGTAACGTAGTTTCTTTGCTAAGCATCAGATCCTACAGTAGCCGCATGCAGTTTAGAACCCCGCATCTTGTCTACCGGTACGATGTTTTGAGGACTGTTTGCTTTCACCTTCTTTCACGCAGGGGTGATTAGTTGTATTAATTAACGTAACGTTAAATGTACTTTCTTCTAGTTTGTTATTAAATTGTTTCTGCAATTTAATTCCGTTATCTATCTTTTCCTTGAAGCTTTAAGTCAACTTAATTGTGTGATCTTTTATATAGCCTGCTTGACTATCAGCAGTCTATAGTGCGTGCACCCTGTAACCGAGTCATAGGATACCTTGTTGTCCAGGCAGGACTCTTGACGGTTTAGGGTGGTTTGTTGCCTGGGTTTATAGATAAGGGTTGGATCTAGCGTTTTCCGTTGTTGCTTGTTGCCGCATACCTAGTCCAATAGAAAGAGCCCAGTGTTTATATATCCCAGGACGTAACAATTCCATATGGCCGAACCATCTCAAGTTGTTCCTTTTCACACTTTCCAGCACATCTACCTCCACACCACACCTCCTTCTTACTTCCTCATTAGTCGGTCTATCCCTCTATGTAACTCCGCACGCACTTCTTAAGTAATTCATCTCCACTGCTCTCACTCTTGGTCTGAGTCTCTCAACCAACGTCCATGCTTCGCTTCCGTAAGTCAGTGTCGGGAATACCACACTGTCATGCAAGGACTTCTTCACTTCCATAATGACCACCCTATTTCTTGTTACTACTTTCAGCGTTCCT
The DNA here is from genome assembly GCA_037953745.1 of Lithodes maja. Classification (NCBI taxonomy): domain Eukaryota; kingdom Metazoa; phylum Arthropoda; class Malacostraca; order Decapoda; family Lithodidae; genus Lithodes; species Lithodes maja. The sequence continues at coordinate 29,086 of JBAKBP010024328.1, forward strand.
ACATCCCACTTCCCCTGTTGTACCCTCTCCCGCACTTCTTCATCCATAGTCCTATCTTTACTCAACACACTGCCCAGATACTTAAAAGAGTTGACGATCACCATAGCCTGACCGTTCAGCTTCACCTCACACTCTGGGACTTCACCCCTTTCGAAGACCATAACCTTGCTCTTCCCCGCATTTACCTTCAAATTCCGTTTTTCGCACACTGTTCCAAACTCATTTACCAGACCCTGCAACTCCCATTCCTTATCACTCATCAGAACTGTATCATCTGCAAACAGCAGTATAGGTAGCTTCCACTCAATTCCCTCCCTTTTCAGTGATACACCAACATCCACTGCTCTTGATAGTATTTCTTTCATGACTCCATCCATATATATACTGTAAACAACCACAGGGACATCACACACCCCTGTTTCAAACCAACATTCAGGTCAAAGAACTCGCTCTGCTCACTCTCCACACATACTGCCGCCTTTGCACCCTCATACATACTCTTCACTGCTTTCAGCAACTTGCCATCTACTCCGTATATTCTAAGTACTTTCCACAAACCTTCTCTATCCACTCTGTCATAGGCCTTCTCCAAGTTCATAAAGGCAACATACACCTTTTGTTTCTTCTCCAGATATTTCTCCACAACACAATTCAGGGTAAAAATCTGATCTACACATCCTCTTCTCTTCCTAAAACCTCCCTGCTCGTCGCCTATCCTTTTCTCCATTCTCACTCTCACTCTCTCAATCACTACCCTACTGTATACCTTCCCTACTACGCTTAGAAGACATATTCCTCGGTGGTTACCACACACTCCTCTTTCCCCTTTGCCCTTATATAGGGGGACTATTATGCCAGTCTTCCAGTCATCGGGTGCACTCCCCTTCTCCCATGCTAGTTTGCACATTTTCCATACCCATTCGATCACTATCTCACCACCATACCTCAACATTTCCCCACACACTCCATCTGTTCCTGGTGCTTTCCCCAACTTCACTATTTTCATGGCTTCCCACACTTCTGACCTCCTAATCCCCACCACCTCCTCCACTACTTCCCTTCTTCTCCCTCCCATACCATATCGAGCTATGTTTGCTGGCTCTTAATTCCTTACATTTAGCAACTCATTGAAGTACTCCCTCCATCTTTCGACTCTCTCTTGCTTCTCGGCTAGCATTCTCCCATTCTTATCTTTCACACCCTTACTGTTTCCCTTGCTACCTTCGCTAACTTTCTTGACTTCTTTCCAGAACAGTTTCTTACTCTACCTCCATTTTACACTCAGATTCCTTCCAAATTCCTCATCAACTCTTCTCTTACTTTGCTTCACTACTCTCTTCACCACTCTCTTACTCTCCACGTACCTTGCTCGTTTCTGTCTCTTGAAATCTTCATTCCCTCTACTACCCAACCACTCTCTATATGCTTTCTTCTTTTATTCCACAGCTATTCTTACCTCTTCTCTCCACCATGCTGTACCTTTCACTCCCCTCCCTCTTCTCCCCATTCCACACACCTCCTCACATGCTGCACATATTATCTCATCCTTAAACACCTTGCTCATCTCCTCCACTTCCTCCATAACTTCCAGGTCGAACCCACCTAGTCGTCTTTCCACTGCTCTCCTGTACTCCTCCCTGACTTCCTCCTCCTGCAACCTCTCCACTCTCCTCAACATTCCACCCTCCCTGTTGGCGCTGCGTACCGTTTGTCAACAAACAAAATATACGCGAGCGTTTCGAAACAAAAAGTCTTCTAAAAAAAAAAAAAAAAATGGTGATAGGTCCATTCTTGCCTCATCTCTTGAGGTGAAAAAGTGATATCTCCTGTCATTTTGGTCACATTGCCCGGGACTGCTGGGGACTTTTATTACTGTATCCTACGGTACAATACGGGTTAATAAATACATCATGGATTATTATGAATGAAAAAACAAAATGTTTGTCTCACCTTCGTCAGTAGAATGGCGTTGAGTAGACGTCTCTAGCCCCAGTGGTTGAAGAATGGCGAGTGTGCGAAGGACTGTGTTTTTCCGCGGGAATTTCTTGCCGCGTTCGGATGCCTCGCCCCTGCCCCGGCTAGTGTGCACCTATACTAGTCGCTCGTCGCACCAGAGTTTTTGCGTCCGATAGGTAGTTTTAGTGTTTGATGTTGACAATTGGATGTTTGTTGAGAGTTTTAGAGTTAGTTTGAGGACAATAATATAAAAGTATGGGTATTAGGGTGTCACTGTCACTAATATTGCTCATTTTCACTCAATACCGTACTTTTTATTACTAATTGGGCTAAGTTATTGTAATATCATGCACTGATTATTCATAATTACAAGTGTTTATTATCAATGTCGATCTCCCATGTAGCTTGCGTAGAAAGGGAGACAATGGCCACCTAGAAAACTATGAGTCACCATGCTCACCCTCACTCGACCTTGAGCTCACCCACTTGTTCACTTTACCCTCTTCACTCTCTTCACCTTCACCAGCTTCCGCGAAACCTGTTTCCCCACCTTCAGGATCTGCATCGCTCTCATGTTCACTGGCAAATCCCTTCAACTCAGGTTCTTCGTCACTAGTAGAATATGCACTCGATGCGTAACGAGGCGAATGGCCACTGCTCATCTCGTCAACATCACTGTCAAAATCTAGCTCAAGCAAGGTTCTATCTATTTCTCCCGAAGAACAAACATCCTTGGTGAGGGGCCGTCGTGTAATACGACGAGCCGGGGCGGGCGTCGTAGGAGGCACTGAATTGGACACAGTCGAATCAATTTTTTTGGTAGAATCCATAATGGCGTGGCACTAGAGATTGATGCTGGTCGTAGTTCGACCCTGTTGGCGCTGCGTACCGTTGTCAACAAACAAAATATACGCGCGCGTTTCGAAAGAAAACATTCAAGCAATGGCGTTCAGCATCCCATCCGGGCCCCACGGCGCTAGTTCGTTTGGCCTCGTCACAGCCCATTCGGGTACCGAGGGTTAGAGGTCACCTATCCCTTTTATGGCTACTAATTTTCTAAACTGTATCTTAACACAATGACTGCGGCACTTGTAATATGACAATTGCTTGGTCACCACTGTACCATACGGGGGTTTTGGACTAGGAGTAACCTTCATTCCCTGCACATTTTCATGTATACACAAAAGCTAGAACGTATTTAAATTATATATACCTGAAAGCAGAGAAATAGACCTTTCCAATGACACCTGAATCATGTCTGTACAACCACTGGATGCCGTGCAACGATATTGCACAGGTGATGCAAAGTCGGTAAAAAATAGCGAGTTTGAGCAGTTTTCGTTATCCCCGAGTGTGTAAGGGAGTTGCAGATGTCTCCCACTGTCACTAGTGATGGCCCAGACACGGGGGGCTATGGATGGGACTGTTCTGCGCTGCTTCTACTCGCTCGCCTGCCTCCCAGTCCTTGTTCAAAGCAGAAATTTGGCAATTGTCATATGACAAGTGCCACAGTGATGACCATATTTTTTATAAAACAGCTGGCAGTCATTGAGTTAATCTAGCTCTAGCTTTTTCTGGAGAAGCCGCTAACTAGGTAAGCCGTTCTCCTGCAAAGCGAGGACAGCAACTCTGTCGATGAAGAAAAAGAAGGGGAGTGTACGTTGTAGTGGAAGAAATAGCAAAAGGAAAATTTGAGCATAGCGGTAAGGGGGAATGTAGAAAAGTAAACAGAAGCTAAGAAAGTATGCATTGACAAGCCAATATAGGAATAAAGACAGAAAGAAGAAGATCACTATACTTGGCAAGTTAAAAACCCATAAAGCATAAGCGGGCAGCCACCATGTTGTGGAGTCAAGTCTTTCCTTGTTGGACACCAGCCAGATTTTCCCACACACGATCAGTTCAACTTCTTTAATGTTACGGTAGTATTCTTAAATATTTGGGAGGAGGCGTCCTACTGCATACAAGATGTATTGTTCATGTATTAAAAAAAGAAAAGAAAACAAAAGTAAAGAAAAAAAGCAAACATACATAATACAAATCAAACAAGAATATCATTCTAATGATTATTTATGGAAAGTGTTACGAAACTTTTTTAATTACCCGACCCCCAAAATAATTAAAGAGTGTAATGTCAGAGGGACTGCCAGATATGAAGTAAGCCAGCTACCGGTACTGATTAATGTGTACACACAACACTGATATATTTCCATAGAATGTGTAAATAGTTTAAAATGTTGCCCGTCCAATCAAATGTTTGCTATTACATTTGGTTCGGGAAAACATTTGTGCATGTGTTCTAAATTATTTTTTGCTGCACCATAGAAATGTGTAGGGAGAACGAAATTCACTATACTGAGAATAAAAGCAACGATATATACATATTAATTAAAACTTTAACCTCCAATCAGATAAAAAACGTATGTACAGATGCCGGAAATGTACATCATTAAAAGTAATATTTGCCCACGTGTCGCATACCAAGTTCACATTACTCATTAACAAATAGTATAATGATGCGTCTGTCTCTCTCTCTCTCTCTCTCTCTCTCTCTCTCTCTCTCTCTCTCTCTCTCTCTCTCTCTCTCTCTCTCTTTGTTGTATGAAGGAAAGGTATAATACCAAAACATTGGAGTGATGTAAACATAATAATGATAAGGAACATACTGTATAGTATAAGGACAGAGGACAACATACTTTATTATCACTGTTGGATATGAATACGGCGAGACAAAGTGAGAGGATGCATGCAAAAATAGGAGAGATATGACTGGATGTAACGATTATTGAAATAAGGAATACATACTTAATTGGACATTGTAATAATGATAATGATGACAATGATAGTGAGGGATAGGTAGGTTGGGGAGGTGAGAGGTCTCTAAGAATTAGAGAGTAGTAAAGATGGGAAAGATGAGCAATGTAGAAGAGTAAAAGGTGGAGGGCCATCCTCCTTGCTGTTTTTGAAATTTGTTCTTGATTGGTGATTCATGTATGAGCACTCCAAGAGCAACTTGTCACGTTGAGGTGGAAAGGCAGCTGATGTAGGTGAAGGTGGGAGATGGTGGTGGTGAAGAAGTCGGTGGTGTTAATAATATGTGAGTGTTTTCATATTGAATGTTTTTCTGGATGTTCTTGCTTTTTGTTGGAGTTCCTCTTAATCTTTTCCAGCTGTCTTTCGAAGTTCTGGAGATCTTCTTGTTGTTGTGGTGATAGAGGTGGTAATTGTTGTACTTGTTCTTGTTCAATCCGCTTGTATAGAGTTTTCCTGCGGGTCTGGATTGGTGTTCGGATGAATTTCGTCTGAGGAGCTGATGGCTGTTCCCTCTCTGGTTGTAGGTTGTCTTCATCTTCATCTTCGTCTTCTTCATACTGTTCGTCTTGTTCCTCGTTGCTGTCTTCTTCTTCAAAGTCTTTTAAATTGATGGAGTCTTCAATTTCTTCTTCATTGTCGCTGCTACTTTGTACTGGATCTTGTTTTGGTGTTGAGATTTTCATATTCAAAGAGGCTTTAAAGTTGAGACACCTCCTCTGAGTATTTCTCTGTGTTTGGTGTTGACCAAAGGAGTATCGCCTTTGAGGCAGTGGGGGGAGTACAATGGCTGGAAGATTGTTAGCTGCAAAAAAGCGAGGAATGTACTCCCTAAGGAGTTCAGTATCCCATGAACAAGGGCAGTAGCTGTACTAACAAGTATATTGATCATGTCAGTGTGTTCATAACTAAAACCTGTTTGTGGGTAGCTCTTAAGATTCCTCTTTGTCCCTTTCTTCCTAATCCATGGATGGTTGGAACCATTTAAAGTGGCTCCTTCTGGTCCGGTTATGTTGACTGCCTCATCTCCTTTGTCCCCTTTCTTTATTGAGAATTCAACGTCTTCATTGATAGCAAGAGAGGGAGCTATATGATGAGGGTTTGGGCTTTATATGTTGGACTTGTGGATAAAATAGTCCTGTTTGTTTGTGATACGGGTGATGAAACCGTAGCCCTTAGTAATATTATACCACTTTACCTTTCCGGGGTAGAGAGACGAGCTAGCCATGTTGCAACCATTCAGAGAGCCTGAATCGTGGTCTGCTCGTGTAATAGGAGACGAGTCAAAACATTAAGTAAAGTTTTACTGAGACATTTGTTCTCTATGAATTATAGAAAAAATACAGGGAAAGAGGAAATAATACTATACGAACTTGCGCATTAAGACAAGATTAACCAAATAGTGGCAACGTAGTGATAGAATACGATAACACAAGAAAAACAAATGTAGACAAGGGAAATGTAAAACCGGTTACAAGGTGTGTAAGAAATAAAGAACCAAGAGGATTGTGAAGAGATTTAGCAG
>JBAKBP010024329.1:0-35375 GCA_037953745.1 Lithodes maja
GTGTTCCCTCGCCGAAAGACATGTTTATTGAATGACGAATAATACGAATATTGTGAATATGCGCAAAAACATTGACGTGTACTTCATATATGAATGTGTCAAACACAAGTGTTTTTTTTTTTATATAATTCTGAATGACAAACAAATAAGTTTTGAATAATGAACAAAAGATTTTGCGACGTATCTAAAATGAATTAAAAAACATGAAGTTCATTTGAGTTCAGATTGTGGCAGATGAAAAGTTAACTATTTGTATTAAAGTAAATTACACGTTTCGTTTGCAAGCAGGTAAAGGCGGAATTTTGTTTTTGTCAACTGTACCAAAAAAAAAAGACGAGGCAAATCCCCTACTTCGAGCAAATTTATCTATGTTTGTCAAAGGGTCTGTGATTGCGAGATAAGGAATGTCTGTCATCACACTACACCCCATATGGGAGTGAATGTTTAAAACTATATATATATATATATATATATATATATATATATATATATACTGTATGTGTGTGTGTGTGTGTAATTTCTTTTCGGTCTTTTTTATGAACCACACATGAATATTGTTTTGGGTTTTTACATTTGACTGTACTTAACCCTTAATTAGCGGGGCCCGACTTAAGTCCGTATAGAGAACACCTGCCCAAAGAGCGGGGCCCGACTTAAGTCTGTGTGCAATTTTGCCTCTGAGAGAGAGACGAGCGGTGGGCGGAGCATAGGTCGGGCTCTGACCGTTCGCCACGGGTCCCGCGGGTCTACTGACGTTTACTCCACACACATCCACCCTCCCTCCCTCACTACACAGGGTATTATGTCAAGAAATGACCGTATTTTAGGGATTTTTCCTTCGTCTTGCACGATCGTTGCAAGAGAAGGGCTGGTCGTAGGATGATGGTTCTGGTGTCATTGGAAAGCTGAATTAACGCCCTTTCAGGGATACATAATTGTATTACGCTCTGGCTCTTGTTTATGCATGAAAAAGAGCACGGAAACAAGGCCATTTAGGGTACAACCACCCGCTTGGCGGGTAGTATAAATTCCTTACGGCCCCGCTCGTAAGGCGTTAATTACACCAGCAACAAAGCTTAAAAAGTTTTAAAAGAATTATGATGAATGGGTTTAAATCATGATAATAAGCTTAACTGTATGTCTGTCAGTCGGATGAAGTTGCGATGATGAGAGCTGGTGAAAACCCGGCACTGGAATCGCGGAAAAATCAGAGTGGAGATGTTGTTAGGACGAATATGGTTTAGCTCTGACGCGCGGCTTGTTAGACTCGTCGTCACCTGCTAATAATCTAGCGGATACCGCTAAGCCTATAGCGGATGTCTAGCGGTAAATATCGTACAATTTTAATATTACGACAGTTATATAACAATCGTCATATAGTTATTCCTAAAGACTCATATTTACTATACTTTCTTATAGTAGGCCTTATTTTAACTTATCAAGCTGACATTCAAATATGATGAACCGAGATGAAATAGAGAAACCGATCTTGGAGTAACAATATCGAGTAACCTAAAACCGAGTCAACAATGTTCAGAAGTTGTTAAGAAGGCAAACAAAATAATTGGCTTTATAGGCAGGTAATTTGAGCATAAATCCAAAGAAGTTATCCTAACCCTTTACAATTCCTTAGTCCGCCCTCTTCTGGAATACTGCGTTCAATCCTGGTGCCCTTATTACCAAAAAGATATAAACAAGCTAGAACGAGTTCAACGTAGAGTTACCAAAATGATGCCTAGCCTAAAGAACAAACCATACGAAGAGCGTCTTAGAGAATTAAATCTATTTCCTTTAACCCAGTGCAGATTAAGAGGTGACTTAATTCAAGTGTTCAAAATCATCAAAGGCATCGACAATATGAACTGTAGTAAGTACTTCACTATCGACCAATCTAATTACACGCGGGGAAACTGTTGCAAAATTATTGGTAAATCTTTTAACTCGCACGAATCTAAAAATTTCTTCTTCAATCGAGTTGTCAACTTGTGGAATGGGCTTCCCCGAGACGTTATAGACTGCAGCACCGTTGATTCATTTAAACTCCGCTTAGACAAATATCTCTCGTCAAACCCGCGACTGACTGCGTTTGTAAATGAATAACTTTATTTTATCCCCCCCTCAGTTACTAACCCATCTGTCCCCTACTAACTAACTAATCCTGCCACGGACATTAGTTCCAGGGCAGTAGTTCCCTTTCCAATGTTCCCTTACCCACTATAAACCACTGTTTGGACACTTGATCCTCAGTGTTTTGGAGGACAAGCAGCCTAGAAGGGTCACTAGACCTGTTGTTGCTTGATTTCCTTTGTACTCCTTTGTACATTTCAAAGGTTATCGATGATTTTAAAAAGAGATGGGTTAATGACTACTTATTGGCACTGCGTGAGATGACATATTAGATTGCTGGTCATCCATCAGCACCCTCTGTAGGTGATGTAGTATTCATCCATGATGAAAATCCTTTTGTACTGGACGTTGGGCCATGTAGTGGAAGTGTACGAGGGCGAAGGCTCAGTAGGACGAGTGGCGCTGCTCAGGACAACTACTGGGACTACAGTTCGTCCAGTCGCACGACTGTACGCTATGGAGCTAGGCTCTTCTGCACGTGAAAAAGCTCCACCTGATAATGCTGGATCCGAGGAGGCTACCTTTGTCGATCCACCACAACCTGTTGGGGATCCCCCTCAGATCGTGACTAGACTCGGAAGCGCTGCTCGTGGCACCATTGACATGTGGCGACACAAGATTGCTTCTGGGCAGCTCTAGGTATAAGGTGGAGTTCAGGTATTGTGTTAGGAGGGGAAGTGTATCGTGGATTCACTATATTTAGTGGTGCAACATACAATCATGTTGGCTGAGTGCCATTCATCGAATATTTTGCTTTCTCATTTAGGTATCCGATATGTAGTACTTTACATTTATCCGCATTGAAAATCATTTGCCAAATTTGGGCCCAACATGACAATTTATCTAGATTGTGTTGCATATCGTCAACTTGTTCTTTTGAGAGTACGCTATTTGCAATTTTTGTATCGTCAGCAAATTTTGAGATTGTACAGGTGAGACCCTCATCTATGTCGTTGATGTAAATTAGAAAGCTAATTGGTCCTAGTACCGATCCCTGGGGTACCCCGCTACTTACATTGGTCCATTTAGATGCCTTACCGTTTATGACTACTCTTTGCTTTCTGTCGCTGAGCCAATTTTCTATCCATTTTTAACACACCATCTTGTATTCCATGCACTTTTAGTTTTAGCAGTAAAGATTTGTGGGGAACTTTGTCAAAGGCCTTTTGAAAATCAAGGTATATACTATCTACAGCTTTACTCTCATCGTAGTGGTTGAGGATATCGTGGAAGTCTAAGAGGTTTGTTAAACAGGAACGTTTTTTATGAAAGCTGTGTTGAGTATCTTTAAGTCAGTTATTTGCCTCTAAGTGATTACAAGTCTGTCTTTTATGACCGTTTCTAGCATTTTACATACAATTGAGGTTAAGCTAATTGGACGATAGTTACTGGGTAGGGATTTGCTTCCTTTTTTGAATATCGGTGTTACGTTGGCTAGCTTCCACTGATCAGGCATAGTCCCAGACTGCAAGGATTCATTGAATAGCAATGTCAGTGGTTTGGAGAGCTCATCTTTAGCTTCCTTTAGAACTCTAGGCAAGATTGTATCAGGTCCAGGCGTTTTATTTACCTTGAGTTTATCTAAACAATTCAATACTTCTCTCTCTGTAACGGTGATATTGCTTAGAACATCTGAATTATCAATCTGAATCGGCGATGGTGTAGGGATATCACTGAGGTCTTCGGTTGTAAAAACTGATGCAAAGAAGGTATTGAGGGCATTACTCATTTGTACTTCGTCTTTGGTGTATTCTCCATTTTCATTGACTAACGGTCCAACAGTTGAAGTAACTACTTTTTTCTTTCTGATATAACTATAGAATTCTTTCGGGTTTGTTTTACTTTGATTCGCAACATGTAACGCCAGTTTTTTTTTAATTTGCTTAATTAACTTTTTGGCTTTGCGTTGTAGCTCTACAAATTTCACCCGTTCTTCCTCATTTTGTGAGGATTTTAATCTATCATTAGCAAATTTTTTAGCAAGCAGACAGTCTGAAATCTCTTTATTCCACCATTTGGGCTTATCAATATGGCCTGGACGCCGTATTTTCGATGGTATGCAGTCTTGCACTGCCTTAAGGTAAGTGGTTGTGAAACACTCCCAAGATGTATTTATGTCGTTATTGTTAGTCAGAAAGCTCCACTCAGTTTCTTTAAGCTTGATTTAAGTTTATGAAAATTTGCTTTCTTGAAATTAGGGACTTTCTCAATGCTGCTATTTGATTTGTTACTAGTGAACTTTAAAGTGAAAGTTATCGTACGATGGTCGCTGTTACTGAATTCATCACCAACATTCAAATTCTCTATTAATTCTTCTTTTGTTGTGAGTACAAGGTCAAGCACATTATTACCACGGGTCGGAGATTGTACAAATTGAAAAAGTGAACTCTCTTGCAAGTTAGCATAGAGGTCGTGTCCAGAGTGTGAAGTAAGAATATCGCCCCATTTAGTCACGGGTAAGTTGAAATCGCCATGAATTACGGTATCTTGTATGTTAGTTATTTCTGCAATTTGTTCATAAATTTCACTGTCAGTTTGCACTGATTGAGATGGGGGTCTGTATAATAAAGCTAGTGTTATTTTAGTTCCTCGTTTATTTTTAATAGTACGTAAGATATGTCTATATTCGCAATTTGAGGTTTTGACATTAAGACGGGATTAAGACTTTCCTTTATAAAAAACAGAACTCCTCCTCCATTTCTATTGATCCGACTTTTCTCAAACATTGTATAACCAGGAAGCGTATATTCGGCTAAAAAGTCTGTCTTCCGTATTTAACCAAGATTCTGTAATGCCGATTATATCATAATGAACACGATTTCCTCTAGATCTGAAAATTTATTGCGTATGCTACGAGCATTTACATAAAACACCTTAAGAGTATTAGAGTTGGATGTTACTGATTGTGCATTGTCTGAATTTTCAGTTCGTATTTGACTTACACTACCCTGTCTGGGGTCTGGTTGACCCCGTTTTTTGAACGGAAATCCTTGACTGCATCGTTCAGCAGACGACCAAGACGTGCAGCTCCTACTTCATTGAGATGTACGCCATCTCCTGAAAACAAAGATTTATCATAGTAAAAATGATCCCACGTGTCGATAAAGCCGATGTCCTCCCTGCAGAGTTTGGCTAGTCGGCGATTTGTACTGGTAGCTATGTTGTAGAATCGGTTTTCTACATCAATCCGGGGAACAATTCCTGAAATTAAGATTCTATTAGATTTTTCCTTGAAGGACCTGATCAGCCGCCGGTACTTGCAAAGTAGTTCCTCTGACCGCGTCCGTTGGACATCGTTAGATCCAACGTGGATGACGTACGTAGTGCTTGCGGGGGCGAGTCTGGAAACCTCTTCCACAGCCGCAACAATGTCGTCCACGCCGCCACCTGGGATACAGAATCGCTTTCTGGTCCTGGGTGCCCTGGCGCAGAACTCGGTTAGTTGGCCACGGACCATGGAGTCGCCCACAAGCCGAACTTCTTCCGTTTCCTCTTCCTCGTCAATAGCCAGAATTTTGAAGCGGTTTTGGCATGTTGTCGGGATGACCTTCCTGGTACTGGTACTGGGATGCACATTGTTTCTCACTAACTGAAAATTGTCCTAGGGGGGAGTGAGAGTAGAGTCATTATTATTTTCTGCAACATCTAAGGTAGCTGCTGGTGTGGGTATCAGTACCGGTACTGTATGCACTGGAATGGCGGTTGACATCGTAGTGGTTTCTTGGGCCAAGGGCACTCCTACGTTGAGTGTGGCAAATTCTTGAAGGGATTCAAGCTTCGTAGTCAGGGCATCGATCTTGCGGTGAGCTGCATTCAATTCATCCGCAATCTTCTCTCGGAGCAAAATCTACAAATTTGGACATCAGTATCAACAAACATGGTAGGGCCAAATTTACCGGAACAACTCGTGCAGGTTCGTTGCGGCGCCATGACGATATAATCACAATATGCCTGAAAATCACACAAATTTATGTTAGCAAAATGGTACAATTAAAGCCTGAAAATCACAAAAAAATTATGTTAGCAATGTGATACAATTAATTCCTGAAAATCACACAAAATGTTGTTAGCAATATGATAACATTAATATGCCTGTAAATCACAAAATATATGTTAGCAATAGAACACAATTTATGCCTGAAAATAAAAAATAAATTGATGTTAGCAGTATGACACAGTTAAAGCCTGAAAATCACAAATGGACTAGAAATTTGTTACACAATTTACTGGAAAAAAAAGTTGGAGAGGGTTAATGTAGCCTAGTGAGAAAACTGGAAAACAGTATACAGTACAGTAACAAAAAATATTTGTTAGCAATATGGTACAATTAATGCCTGTAAATCACAAAAAGAATATGTTAATCACAAAAAGAATATTATGGCTGTAAATCACAAAAAATATGTTAGCAATAGAACACAATTTATGCCTGAAAATATAACAAAAATTGATGTTAGCAGTATGACTCAGTTAAAGCCTGAAAATTGTAAATGGACTAGTAATTTGTTACAAAATTTACTGGAAAAAATGGGAGAGGGTTAATTTAGCCTAGTGAGAAAACTGGAAAGCAGTATACAGTACAGTAACAAAAAATATTGGTTAGCAATATGGTACAATTAATGCCTGTAAATCACAAAAAGAATATGTTGATCACAAAAAGAATATGTTAGCACTAGAACAACATTTTATGCCTGAAAATAAAAATAAAATTATGTTAGCAGTATGACACATAGGCTAAAGCCTGTATATTAGTTTATACAGTGGTCGGCACAATACTAATAATAATGGAGTTAGTAATATCCCTGGCAAGAGTATAAGAGGCCTATTAATATGGTGACAAGTATCTGAAATGCGATTAATAAATAGGCTATCAAAAAGTATTACAGTAACTAAATTATCCTAACCCAATATTAAAACTATCTTGACAAATGTTAGTGTGTGCGATTTATATAGAAAACCAAGATAAAAAGTTCAACCAAGTACAGTATTGGCTAGACTTTGATATATAAAATACAAGAAGAGGGTTTGTTTATGCGTACACAGGTGGCGCTGGTATCGTCGGCGTCTCTACTAACTTGACAAATAGAATTTTGAAAAACAAACGTTTATCAGTCAAAACTACAGTACAATGTCATGCAAGATAACTACTGGGTGGTTTGCTAAACACTTAACTACAGTGAGGGCTAAAATATCTACAATAAGTGCTAGAACTTTATAATATGAAACAAGCAAATAGTTTGTTTACTTTAGAGCGTCAGATGTATTGGTTCCAACGTGACACCGCAGCTTTGGTGAACATTGAAGGGTCCTCTAACTCTACCCGAGACTGCAAATCAGTGGGAAATGCAGTCAATGGCTTGCCGTAGAGCAAATGCGCTGGTGTAAGTGGCAGTGGTTCTTGCAGGTCGGTGAATACATAGGTGAGAGGACGATCATTAACAACTGCCTCGACTTCAGTGAGCACAGTCACTAGCTAGCTCGTTTAACAAGGCGCGTGGTAGGGGAGGTGTGGCGGAGTGGTCTTGCCACTGGACTGGTAATCCAATGGACCCAGGTTCGAATCCCAATATGTCAATGGGAAGATATTATTGGGATGGAATTTGTGCTGTACCTAGTATCAGTGCATTACCACAGCACACCGAAATGCCAAATAAATACCCTCATTGTTCCCTGATTAAATAGCATTGTATGAATATTCCCATATTCAAAAATATGCTACAGGGGGGCAATGCCTAGCGAATTAATTGCTCAATAGGTGGCGTTCTGAGAGTGAGGGTCCGAGCCTGGGGGATTAAACTGTGAAGCACAGAGGCGGAACAGCTTCAGAGATGGAGTTGCTTCGAGCCGTAAAGCTTCGCATGTCTCACTCCCTAGATTGGAGCAAGACCTCTCGGGCCTCACCGTGTTCAGCGGTAGAGTATAAAGGCTATCAGTCTATGCCCGAGAGGGAGTAGTTGGAATATATAAAAAAAACAAAAAAAACAAAACGTAAGTCTGACTTCACGATGCCTACACACTGTTCCCAGTGTGTAGACCAGACCACGGCGCTTTGGCTGGAATGAACTTCCACTCGTACTTCTGCTCTCCCAAGAAAGCAACAACTGTTGGATCGTTGCTTAAATCTTTCAAGTACCTGGTAGCTTGAAGAAAAGTGGGAGCATTATCGCTAATAACCAGACGAGGGAAGGAACGACGTGAAGTAGCACAAGTAAACAGTAAGACATAACCTTGTCCAGTTCCCTAGTTCTCAGTGCGCCGGTATAGTCTAGTCCTGTAACTTTGAAGGGTTCTAGATGGTTAACGCGGCACTCTGGCAAGGGTGGAGCAGGTCCAGTCTTAAATGGTTTTCCTTTCAGTCTACGGCACACTACACACTTTTTGACTACTCATCAAAGTAGGTGGTTTGCCCCTGGGGGGATCACCGGGTATTTCTAACATCATTGCATCTCCTCCTCCTCCTCAAGGTTTGACCCCGGAGATGCTCTTTCAGCTCGAGATGGCAAAGATGCAACATCAGAGTCAACAGCAGATAGAGCTAGCTAAGATAGAAGAGAGAAAAGAGCTGGCTAGGATGCAGCAACAGACGAGGGAAGCTGAGCTTAGGACTGAACTAGAATCTACAAGATACTGTGCCGACATGGATTTAGAGAAGTCTCGTGTTGAGACGACGGGACAGCGACTCGATACTGGAAACTGTGCGCATGATCAGTCTCTGTCGCACCTTCTGAAACTGGTCCCTGTATTTGACGAGTCTGGTGTCACAGAGTTTTTCAATAGATTTGAGAAGAAGTGCCGGGAGCATTAGTGGCCTGAAGTTAAGTGGGCGGCCCTTGTGTCCTCTAGACTCGTAGGTAAGGGGCTCAAGGCTTATGATGCACTGCCTTTGGAGTCCTGCGTTGTTTATGAGGAGCTCAAGGAGGCTGTCCTGCGGGCATACGAGCTACAACCCGAGACATATAGCTTAAAGTTCCGGGGTGTGACTAAGGGGCGAGACAGTACCTTCTTGGAGCACGCCCGGGACCTGTCCGACGCTATGGGAAACTGGCTCAGATCAGAGAAGACAACTACGTTTGATCAGATGAAACAGTTGATGCTTCTAGAGCAGTTTTATAAGTGTACGGGCGGTGACTTGACTTTAAACCTTAAAGAGAAGAACCCAAGAACTCTCGTAGAAGCAGCAGAGATGGCTGCTTTTCGGTTGTCACTAATTCGGGGGTGCGGTTCTGCACAGAGAAACGATGTAGGCGTTAAGGAGCGTTACCCTCCCCCTCCCCGGAATATGGACACACATAAATTTAAAAGCAATGACACCAAGACTGATCACAAACCTAGCACCGCCCCGTTTAAGAAGGGTCAGGGGACTTTTACACCTCAGTATAAGTCCAAGGGGAAATTTGAGTGTTATCACTGTCACAAAGAGGGGCACATGGCAAAAGCTTGTCCGAGCAGACCTCCCACGGCGGCTGTGTCGTTGGCTCGCAGCATTGGGGTGTTCCAGAAGTCTTCTGTGTTTGCTGGAGGCATAAAATCAGAGGATGGAGCACCGCCAGTGAAGAAGGATCCGGAAGGCTCGAACCCTGTCCGCGATGCCTTTTGCGACCATAGAGGGCATGGCTGCGTGAAGTGGGGGGGCAAGAAGCACGGGGTACAGCTTTTGCGTGACACAGGTGCCTCTCAGACACTCTTGAAGAATTTCACTGGTAGACCCATAAATGCAGCGCGGGTAGTTGTGGTGCAGGGAGTTAATGCAACTAGGTCATTCCCGTTTGTTAGAATGGAGCTTGAAGTTGACGGTGTGACTCGCGAACTGGATGTGGGAATCGTGGAGAAATTGCCTGTTGGGGGTGTCGACCTCCTTCTCGGCAATTACATTGCGGTGCCTGCTTCTAAGGTTTCACCCTTAGTCGTTGCCGAGGAGCCGGCCGACGTGAGTAGGGAGGAACAAGAGTGGGTTGAGAAGTGTCAGGTGCAACCAATGGCGTGTGTTGTAACCAGATCTCTCGCATCCAGGGAGTCACGGCCTAACCAACAGTCTTCAAATAAGCAGAGGAACGGTCACGAGAAGGTGCTGAAAGCTGATGCAGTGGAGAGTCTAGTACCAGCAGCGCTTCTCGGGGACTCGGTATTAGCACCGTTATTAGAGTCTGGAGAAGCACCACCACCTGTCACTGAGAGTGTAGAGGCAGGGCTTAAAGAGACTCAGAGGCAGCAACGGTATACACGGAGAGAGCAACGGGATGCATAGTTCGATGTTGGGGGAGGGCATGAGTTGTTTCGCAAACACTTAGACAGGCTAGCTCCCTCAGATATTCGCAAATTGCAGCTAGAACACCCGGTGGTTCTAAAGTGTAGTAACGGTGCTGTCGAACTCGAAGAGGTACCTGGGGAGAGTTTGGGGTTTAGCCCTAATGAGCAGAGGTGGGCGCGCTCCTATGGGACCGGTAATGCGGCAGCGCTCCGCGCTCATCAGACATAAGGTAATGCGGCAGCGCTCATGCGCTCCTTTTGTCAGCAGACCCGATGCGCTTCCAGCTCCAAGCTCCCAAAAATAGGTATATAAAACACAAAACAAACAAAACAGCTTCTAGAAGTTATTTAATTATTTACCTTTGTCCTTCACTTTGTCCTTTGTCTTTCACTTCACTAAATTCCAAGAATTCAAAACATTCAAAAAACCTCAAGTCATGGTGTCTTTCTGAGGTTTAACTGTTTAAGTTTCTCAGTTTCTCAGTTTCTGTTATTCTTTGTCATATCAATAAATCAAATGTCAATGATATGATATGATTGATATCATTGCAAATGTCAATGATATGATATGATTGATATCATTGTGAGTTTGTGACATTGTGACTGTCCATTGATATCTATGATATGACATAAAGAATTACAGAAACTGTCCAAACTGAGAAACTAGGTCCGAAACTGCCAGGTCCGACGGTATATAATTTATAATAATTATATATATACGGCCGGGACTAGAGTCTTGTCAGATGTCAGTTGTCACGCCCAGTGCCAGGTCCGTATATAATTATATACCGACTCGCCGAAAAAAAATCGTAGCAGCGAAACGACTGCACCTATGGCTTTCATATTTTTAGTTTTTTACCACATGTACCTTACCCTTCTGCATACCCACCACGGCACCAACACTACCCCAAACCCCTCCTCCCACCCACTCGCTGACTATCGGTTGCCTCACAAGGAAAAAAAAAAGAAAATCTGTGGCGGCGAAACGATTGCACCAATCGGTGCCATATTTGTGTGACAAGTGCCTTACCCTTATGCCTTCCCTCCACCACACCCCCAACTGCCTCCCACAACCCACTTCCAGCGTATCCGTACGAAGAAAAGGAAAACAAATAAAATATGTGGTGGCGAAACTACCTCACCAATCGGCTTCATATTTGTAACACGAGTCAATTACGCTTCTACCTTCCCCCCACCATCCCCCAAACCACCCTCCCACCCATACATTCAAGTAACATTCCGATAGTATCGATACCATAAAATAATAAAAGTCTCTGAAGTCTATAGTGTCTTTTGACTATCAGACAGTCAGACAGGCTCGGGCTATACCACTGCCAGACTTACCCTTAGGCCCCTTCGTAAGCCGTAACTTGCCTGTAAGGTTTACTTTGCGTTAGCAAAAGCCAAAAAAAAAAAAAATAACAAGTTAACAACTGTAACACTGTCAGTCTGTTACTATCATAGTATCACTGTATCACAGTTCACTAACACCGTGAGTAACACCGTACGAACGGTACGATGACTGTACACGATAATGACGTTCTTGTACCTGATGTTGACAGGAAAAATCGCCTCCGGAGCGCCAGAAAGGAGCGCGAATTTCTAGCTGCGCTCCCCGCCTGCACTCCCCGCCTGCACTCCGATTTCAGAATTTTGCCGCTCCTCGCTCAGCGCTTCTCTATATTGGTAATGCGCACCAGAGCGCAGAGCGCCAAAAGGCGCGCACCTGCCCACCTCTGCTAATGAGCTTGTGTTTGGACACCGCGTCAGAGGGCCTCTCCACATGGTAAAGGATATATGGGAAGGCACCGCTAAACCATGTTCTCTGCTTAAGTATGTCCTTGAGAGTAGAGAACGAATGTTGCGTAGTCTGGAGTTGGCTGGCCGCAATATGGTAGGCTCTCAGGCCCTCATGAAGGACAGGTACGACCACAAGGTGAAACTCGGGGAGTTTCACGTGGGTCAGGAGGTGTTGATACTACTCCCTCTTGTAGGTCACCCCTTATCCGCAAAGTACGCTGGTCCTTATAGGGTAGCAGAGAAGCTCTCGGACTTAGATTACCTGGTGGCCACTCCAGACAGGCGTAAGAGGAATCAGTTATGTCATGTCAACCTGATGAAGGAGTATGTGAGGCGCCCACCTGAGCCTCTCACTGTCCCCGTGATGACTTTCAGCAGTCAAGGTGGAGAAGTAGAACGGGACAGTCATGCGCACTTGCGCAGGTGGATGACAACTGGGATTATCATGTTTCTGCAGATCAGTGGGCGGGAAACACGAGACAGGCAGCTCATGAGGCTTTGCAACACCTACCTGAGCAACAGCGTGTGGCTGTCGAGCGCCTATTCGGTTTATACCCTACTGTATTTGCGGAACACCCAGGCCTCACTACTCAAGAGGTGCACGACGTTGACGTCGGAAACCACCCACCCTTCAGATCAGTGCCCTATAGGGTGCCCCCTATTAAACTTCCGGCCCTCCGGGCGGAGTTGGAGTATATGTTGCAACAGGGACTGATCGAGAAGGGGGC
The DNA here is from genome assembly GCA_037953745.1 of Lithodes maja. Classification (NCBI taxonomy): domain Eukaryota; kingdom Metazoa; phylum Arthropoda; class Malacostraca; order Decapoda; family Lithodidae; genus Lithodes; species Lithodes maja. The sequence continues at coordinate 12,900 of JBAKBP010024329.1, forward strand.
GGTAAAGTGGACATCTCCCGTAATGCTGCAACCTAAGCTGGATGGCAAGGTGCGCTTCTGTGTTGATTACCGCAGGCTAAACGGCTTGACTCCCACCAACCCATATCCTCTTCCCCGGGTCGATGACTGTGTAGACAAGATTGGCAGGGCCAAGTTCTTGACCAAGGTGGACCTGGTAAAAGGTTACTGGCAGGTGCCTTTGTCTGAACGGGCGAAAAAGGTGTGTGGTTTTGTGGTGGATGGTACTACATATCGTTGTAATGTCATGCCGTATGGTCTAAAGAACGCACCAGCGATCTTCCAAAGCTTGATGAACGAGATGGTGGCTGACATTCCGAACTGTACCGTGTACCTGGACGACGTCATTATCTACGATGACGATTTCAAGAGCCACTGTGAACATGTAAAATCCCTATTTAAGAAATTAAGCGAGGCAAACTTGGTGGTCAACCTGGGAAAGTGTGATTTTGTGCTGGCTACCGTGCAGTATCTGGGGTTCATGGTGGGTTTGGGCCAGGTGTGCCCCCCACAGAACAAGATATGGGCTATTAACCACTTCCCCAGGCCGTCCACCAAGAAGCAGATCATGAGGTTTTTGGGCATGATTGGTTACTACCGCCGCTTTATAAAGGGCTATTCTACTGTGCTGGCTCCTCTGACGGACCTATTGGCCAAAGATAAAAAGTTTAAGTGGGCGCCTGAGTGTGAGAGGGCTTTTTTGCTAGTAAAACACCTGTTGTGTACTCGCCCAATCCTCAGGGCCCCGGACTTTAGCCGACCATTCCAGCTGGCAACTGATGCCAGTGGTGTGGGGGCTGGTGCCGTTCTGATGCAATCAGACGAAGATGGGCTGGAGCACCCAGTCAGTTTCTTCTCAAAAACAGTTCAACTCGGCGCAGAAGAACTATTCAGTAGTTGAGAAGGAACTGCTGGCGATTGTGCTAGCGCTCAGGCACTTTGAGGTGTATGTTCCGGCCTATGGACCAGTTGTGGTGATCTACACCGACCATCACCCCCTCAAGTTCCTGAATCAATTCCATAACCGGAATATGAAGCTGACCAGGTGGTCATTAATGTTGCAGGAATACAACCTAGACATACGCCATATTGCCGGTTCTGAGAATGTGATTGCAGATTGCTTATCGAGGGTGGAAGACCCGGGGTAGATCATCACAAGGGTAGCCTCCTACTTTGGTTTGATTAGTATGTTTACGTCTGGTGCTTGTTGGATCGCGTGTGTAGCCCAGCGTATTGGGTCGTAAAGTAGGAGTTGCTGTGTTGGTATAGAAGTAAAAACTAGGCTTGCCCCTGTAGTGCAGCCGCCATAAACATATTAAAAATAAAAAAATCCTATGAAAACTCTTTCTTTGATAGTTAATTTTTGTTTAAGTATGTTATAGCAGAAATTCTGAGTTGTACTCCTCTCAGAAGGCTGGGCTAGTGAAGCTCGCTCTTATGAGCATAACTATGTAATTTAATCTATTGTGTTGGGAAGGGTTGTTAATTTTTATAATGTGTTATTTTGATGAGAACTGTGCTTTACATTTCATTGTCGCTGGGTGGCTAGGAGTGGCGAATTTTGTATGGGTTCTACGTGTCAGATTTAGAGCTCATAGTTGGAGCCTCTTAAAAATCTTGGGTGGGGTGTGATGCTCACCGCTTCCCCCAGAACCGCATGGCTTACTCGCTAGGACTCGCCAGGGCAGAGAAGATAGCTACAGTCTACCTATCATTGTTTACTTTCCTTCTCGAGAAAGCTTGTGTTGCAGACAGTTCAGAACTGTTCTTTATTTTCGTCTGTCACAATCCTTTCTATTTTATTTAGTCAATTGAAAGTATTGTGTTAAGTAGTTGAATGATGGGAAGGCGAGTGGGAGAGGGAGAGAGAGAGAGACAGGGTGGTGTGACTTGGTAGTGAGTGCGGCACGTGGCTGGCCCCCTTACATAGGCCTCGCGGGATTTGTTGCCTCCTGCCTAACACTGCTTACTGGGCGACTGTCGCGTGCCCTCGTGCCATTCTTGCGAACTGGGACTCCAGCCAGGAGGTCCATGGGAATATCCTTGTCAGATCCTTCCCAGACAGCATACTCTAAGCATCTCCCTTGAACTGTCCCACACTCTTGTCTTAGAATCTTTCTCTCCTACTGCCTCTATCATTTCCACTACTTCCTCACCTTTTATTAATATCAATTCCCCTCTGGTCCTCTGCATCCACACCTTGAATTGGTGGCCAGACTGTATTATATGCTGGATCTCACATTTCTTATGTACTAGATTAAGGTTGAAGATAGTCATTGTCTTTTTGGGAGATTGTATTGCTCAGACTGTCTCCATCAATCACTAATGTTTCTACAGGGTTAAATAATGCTAGACTAGGGATCAGGTACCTTTCTGTTGGTGTTTTCAATGTGTGTAGGCTACTTTTGAGCTACACGACACTACGGATTCTGTGGGTTACCTAGTTGTATCTTTTGTCTGTGTACCTTAGAGTTTAGACTGTGTAGTGCATGAGGGCTGCTTGCCTAATCCACCCAACACTGTTCTAACTCTATTTGCTTTTACTTTTGAGGGTCGCCAGGAGGATACTCGATACTTGTGATCGAGAATCCTCAAGAGAGCACCCCTTCATATTAACGTAATCAGGCCGCACAGACCCAAGGTCCACACTAGGCTAGGAGCTGCCTTGCTCCACCAGAATTCTGTACCTTTGCGCATCCCAGCTAGACTTTATTAACCCGGATAGACATTAGCTAGATTAGATCATATACTCTTTTATGCATACCCATTATTTTTACACAAGCATTTTGAGGTCTAGGTTGCTGTAGAGAGACACAACCAGCATAGACCGGTTTTGTTAATAGGAGTACTACTTTTTCGTGGTGAGTATTATTACAGTTGCACCGCTTATAATATTCTTGTGTCCAATAACATTATATGTCCAGCCTTTTTGTGTATTTAGCCTACACGTGCATTATCCTGCCTCCTGCTATTTTGTGGTTCCATTTCCGATACGTTCTTCTTAGTAGCATCCAACATTATTCAGAAGATTCCTTGTTCGGTGCTTAAGGACTTTACAACACTTTCTTTCATAAAGGAGTGACAGATATTATTGATTAAAGTAACGTTAAGTAAACCTTCTTCTTGTTTGCATTAGATCACTCTTGTGATTAAATTAAGTTAACTATCTTTTCCTTGTGTACCATAACTAAGCAACCATATGTTATAGGTAATAGGCTGTATCAGAGAACATCAGCCTATAGTAGAAGCACATAGATACTGAGAGTTAAGATACCCCGCTATCGCAGATATAACTCTGGAGGGTATATGTGTTCTTTGTTCGACGGGATTATATATCAGGGGTTGGATCTAGCGTTTCCGTTGTTGCATTTATGCCAGTCTAGTCCAATGTATAAGAGCCACTGATTTATACGAGACCCGATCGTAACATCACTGTTTAGTAGAAGAAAGACTGAGAAAATTCGCCAATTCTTGGGTTGGAGAGCTGGACAGAATAGGAGCGGAACTGTTTTAAAAAGCGGGAGCCTCGCACTCGCCGCAAGGGAGCAAGTACGCACTGAGAAAGCTCTGAAGAACACTGTTGTAATAGCAATAAAAGAGAGAAGGAGATGCAACATTACGGTGATTGCAGGGAACTAGTAAGAGGAAGTGAATTGATCAGGCCTAATTCTTTTGCTCTACTTATTTGAGAAGTGCGGTATGGATGGAGCTTCCCCACATATGCGAACAATATTCAATACAGGGGCACACTGTGCCCTGATACAGAGCAAGAAGCTGTGCGGGGCTGAAAAACCCACGGAAACGATTGAGCACAACCAGCTTTTGGAAAGCTGTTTTAACAGAAGTGGTCAGATGAAAAAGATACACCTAGAATATTGAGAGCAGATGAAGGGTTGATTTGTATATTGTTAAAGATAAATTGAAAGTGTTGCAGAAGATGGCGATAGAGAGATAGAGGTAGAAATTGGGTTTTGGAGGCTTTGCAAGTAATAAGATTTTCTCTACCCCTATCAAAAATCATTGGTAGATCAGAAAATTGGTGCTCTATGGCCTGACACGTGAGTTTTGGAGTGTTTGCTGGTTGGGTTGATGTGAAAAACTAGTTGAATAGTGTAAGGTAGAGTCATCACCATATGAGTGGATAGGACTAGAGGTACAGTTGAGATCATTTATATATATTTGAAAGATAATTGGAGACAGGACAGGACCCTGAGGAACACCGGAGTTGATAGGTTGAGGAAGTGAGCAATGGTCGTTCACAACTGCAGCACAACCAACTAACAATTTACAACCAGAAGAATAACAACAACAACCAAACAACCATCCAAGGGAAGAACAACAACCACATCAAGAACAATCTTAAGAGTTTGCAAAATGTATAACTACAATATCAGAACATTTGCAGAAGATCAAAAAGTAGAACTAGTTGAAGACCTAGATAACATTAGCGATTCCTTGCGAACCGGGTTTTCCAAGGAAGTAAATCAGGCGAAACAGGCGATGGCTGTGCGATAAAAGTAAGAGTACCGTGCCATGATGGCGACTTGCGAGGCGATAATAGCGAATTGTGTACGACAATTAGAAGCGAATCAGAGCGAATGCTGCGACAGGTGATGGAGACAATTGCGATGCCAGTGCAATTGTCCTGCGATTGTTGTACAAAAGGGTGCGATAGCACAGCAAATGTTGTGCGAATATGGCGAATGACCAACGAATGTCCATCATACGTTTTCTCGTGAATCCCGCGTGCGACCTCAGCCGATTTGGTAATTGGGGTGGCAGGTAGGGTATGGTATAAATAGGCTGTGCCAAGCTCACTTCTTCAACAGTATTCCTCATAACCTCGGACGCACCACACAACCAAACCCCAGCGCCATGGAGCTACTCTCTACATTCTCCAATGTTCGTCTCCAGTTGGCTCTGTCGTTGGAGCGAGAATTTTTAGAGATAGAGTACCTGACGGCACTCATGAGAAGGAGACGAGAAAGAAAGTTCAAGAAAAAAGCAAGAAGAAGCAGGTGGTGGATTCGACCGTGGCTTTTACGACGAGAGGATCACAGGATTAATTATCAGTTGATTGTGGAGTTGGCAGAGGAGGATAGTGCTACCTTCAAAAATTTCCTGAGGATGCCCGTCTCTATGTTCAGGGAGGTGCTTGCTTGGGTTGGACCTAGAATTGCTAAGAAGAATACTTCCTTTCGTGAGAGTGTGGAACCAGGTTTGCAGCTTGCAATAACGCTGCGATTCCCGGGCCTCTGGGGATACATACCGTGCCCTCTCCTTTGGATTCTGAGTGGCGCCCAACACCATCTCCAGGTTCGTTCCTGAAACCTGCGAGGCCCTTGTGGATGAGTATATGAAGGAGGTGATGGTATGCCCAAAGTCACCTGCTGAGTGGAAAGAGGTGGCGGACCAATTTGCACTCCACTGGGACTTTAAACACTCTGTCGGTGCCCTGGATGGCAAACACATTGCCATCAAGTGTACTCCCAAAGGTGGCTCCATGTACTTCAACTACAAAAAGTTCCACTCGATAGTACTGATGGCCCTAGTTGACGCAGACTATCTATTTCTGTATGTTGATTTTGCAGCCTACGGGTGTTCGTCTGATGGTGGTGTGTTTCTGGACACCCCACTGCATGTTGCACTAGAGGAGGGCCATACGGAACTTCCAGATGCTGAGCCTCTACCTGGTGGGAATCAGCCAGTCCCGTATTTCATAGTGGGTGACGATGCCTTCAGGCTTCGCACCTGGCTAATGAAACCCTTCCCTCAATGCAACATGACAAGAGAAGAGCGAATCTTCAAGTACCGCCTCTCAAGAGCACGGCGAGAGGTTGAAAATGCGTTTGGCATCATGGCCAACAGGTAACAAGTTAAGCAGTATATAATTATATACTGTATAAACAGTGTATATATACACATATATTATATATACATATACATATATACATATATACATATATACACACATATATAGTATATATATATATATATATATATATATATATATATTGTATGTATTAATATAGACATGTATCTTTATATATATATATATATATATATATATATATATATATATTTAAGCCTCACTCTCCCCCTGTTTTCTTGTATTACCCTGAAGATGTCTTGAGAGAATAGACGAAAGCTTGGTGTTCCATTGTTTCAATTTTCCTAGCGAGTTTTACTACATATATATATATATATGTATATATCCACATTTTCCAATCCATATTATTATTTATTTATTTATATTTATTATTTAATTATTACTATTTTATTTGTTTGTACTGTCTATTAAATATTACTCATAAACCTACTTAACCCGTTTCAATTACTATATCTAGTATGACACAAAGACAATCATTTTATTATGATAACATAAGAACATAAGAAAATGGAAGTCTGCAGAAAGCCGAGTGGCCCAAACAAGGCAGATCCCTCTGAAACCTAACCCTAATTATAAGGCCTTATAAGCTGAGCTTATACAGTCCAGCTCACTAACACCATTAGGACTGACCTCACCGAAATGGTTAGATGTCAGAAAACGGGGGTCTACAGAGCGCCGATTGGCCCACACCTGACAGATCCCCCTCACACCCAACCCATCTCGTCCATATCCCTATCTAATTTTATCTTAAAGCTCCCTATCGTTCTTGATCCCACTATAACACTCGGTAGCCTATTCCACCTATCTACAACTGTTACCAAACCAATATTTGCCTATTCCTTTCTGAAACTAAATTTATCTAATTTGAAACCATTTGTTAGAGTTCTTTCGCTATTACTGTGAGAATTCGATGGTAAACAAAGCGGAATTTACCTATAAACTCACGGAAGTTTACTTACTTTTATTTGCTGATAGGGATAGATAGCTCAATGATAGTGGTAGGAATAGATAGAAGATATAGTGGCGACTAAGCTATAAAAATTAGGATGACTTAGCAGGAAAAAGGTGGTTGTATTGGAGCGGCTAGAAGGAGATCTTGATGAGGTCGTAGCGAAAGCAATTCTAGTTTGTCTTGGAGCGAGGGACCCTCAGGTTCCCGAATATGATGCATGCGCAGTTATCTTATCTACCTATGCGTCATTTAACTAACTACAAGATATACCGGATTTATTATAATGACAACCCGATATAATAATGGATAATAAACCCATAAAGACTTAATACTAAATAATATATATCTTTTATATAGATATATAACTTAGCCTAATACTGGCGCCTAATTTGAACTTCCAGTATGTTAACTTAACCTAAACTGTCGAGTTACTTAAGAGTCTCGACACACTCCCACCACCAATATATACATTATCTACAATAATCCCGCGGTGTTAGTTCTCCAAAGCTGTGAAGAGCTAACAGCGGCTCGGCGAAGAGGTAATCTTCCAACAGGATCGTTACTGGCAGATGGTCCAGCGACCGCTGGTGACATAGGGGTGGAGTCGTGAGAGCTAACACCATCACCAGTGACCGCCGGTTGAGGGATCGAAATGCTTTCGATTTCCTATTCCAATGGATACAACTTGACGATGGATCGAGTGGTCAGGCCAGTTTTTGTTCTAATCTGGACCACTCTAACCAGATCATCTCTGGTTATAGAGATATATATCCGGGATAGAGTCTAACTACCCTACCAAGTTTCCAAAGGACACAAGGTCCCTCGTCATGTATAAGCACGATGTCATTTATCTTTGGCCATACACTGCTTGATGAGCCTCTTTTATTCTTATAGGCTTCTCTTAGTGAAGCCAAGTATTCACTAGACTAATGCTTCCGTAGGTCCCGGATCAATTTATTGATGTAATTGTACCTGCTGTGTATCGCTGCTTTACTATCGTAACTAGGATCCTGCAGCTCATCTAGCTGAATTAGGTCCTTTGGGAAGTCACAAAGTCTACGACCGTTAACCAGCACGGATGGAGTAATAGCGCAAGGGTCCTCCAGATCACCCGATACATATGTAAGGGCGATCATTCACGGTAGCCTCCAGCTCCAATAGGACAGTAGTTAGTTCCTCAAAGGAGACTATAGCACAACCTAGTACTTTTTTAAGCCCAGCCTTCACAATACCTATGGCTCTCTCCCAAATAGCTCCGAACCAAGGCGCGCGTGCTGGGATAAACCGCCATTCACATCGGATTTCGGCAAGATGAGCCTGAAGACTGGGATCGCTTTGAATGACTTCCAAGTGTCTGGAAGCTCCCACAAATGTAGCAGCATTGTCGCTTAACATTATCTGTGGAAATCCCTGCCTACTACAAAATCTCCGGAACGCATGGATAAAGCTGTCACAGGTCATACTGCTAACTACTGTACTTCAATGTGAATAGCTCTTGTAGTAGCGCACGTAAATAAAAGCATATAAGCCTTGTTGTTGTGTGAACCCCGGACAGGAATTGCTCCTGTATAATCAACCCCTGTGACCTCGAAGGGATCTCTAGGAGTAGTCCTGATGTCTGGTAGAGGAGGTACTCTAGCTTTCGCGTAGGTATTACCCTGTATTTTACGACAGGTTATACACTTACTGGTCACTTGTACCCTTCAAACCCGGTTGGTACACACGTGTACCATTTTTTTTTGGCCCCAGGAACCCGGGTGGTACTACATTGTACCATTGCTTGAAAGCCTGTGAGCTTCGTGTGCGAGGCGTCGGTCCGACGCATGTAAACAACAGCCGGCTGGACCGACGCTCCGCATCTCCGGCCACAAGAAGGAGAGCGTCGCTTGTTCGTGTGTGCCTGTATGTTGTTGTTCAGTATCGAAAAGTGGTGTAAAGTGGCTGGTTTGGCCATAAAGTTATCTCCAATGAAATCATCATCACAGCTCACCCAGTTGACTTAGAGAGCTCTACTTAAGGCCATTTTACAGGTAAATAACACAGCTACGCTTGGGGATGCGCGGGAATGCGGGAAGCAGTCTGATTAACGAATATACGGTAGCCTAGCCTAGACGTTTTTCGGCCAAAACACCCGGATTTCGAGGAATATATATATAATATATAGCCGGGGCCGGTGGGTTAACTGCTCGTCTTATCATAGGAATCCACCACCTCTGCCGTATATAATAATGTGACCACGTGATTAACTCCATAGTGACAACAGACACGATGACACATATTGATGAGCATGGTAGTGAAAGGATGTTTGGAAGGCAGTAGTATCGGATATTTCATTGAATCCGGAAGAGCCGCTAACTTCAATCTACCTTCACATACAATTAATCCTCCTTTCATGACAAGTCCTAATTGGTTTACCAAATTATTGCGAGTACCCTTGTCACCAGACAGTATCTCGTACTCCTTTGGGAAGCATTCTTGCTGGCATCTTTGAGCTATAATCTTTTCTGCTACTTTTAGTTCCCTTATGCTGAGGAGGGCACTGTCTGTGGGAGATGTCCCTTTAATTTTTGCCTTCAAATTATTCTTGTATCGAATAATCCATGCAACTATCCGAATTAATTTATCATAACTGCCATATTTTTCCCAGTTCCATAACTGTGTGTCTTGTTTATCATTGGTCCCAATGACTTGGCTAGTTACCTTGGGCGTTGGGTCATCTGGTAATATATCTTCTGGCCACTCGTCTTTGTTTCGGAGCCACATGGGCCCCTCCCACCAAAACGCAGAAGATTTCAGATGTTTTGACGAAACACCTCTAGACAGTAAGTCACTAGGGGTTTCTTTAGAGGACACGTACCGGAAGTCTACAGTCGGAAGAAGGGATTTTATTTCGTCAACTCTGTTTGCGACATACACTGGAAGCTTCTTCATACTACGCAACCAATGCAATGTAACCTGGCTGTCGCACCATAAAACAATTTTGTCGACTTTTACAATATTATGATAGGCTTTCTCCACAAATTTGATTAATCTGGCGGCTAGTAAAGCAGCAGTAAGCTCTAGTCTTGGTATTGTTATGGATCTTATGGGAGCGACCTTTGCTTTAGCGATGACCAGACAGCTATGTTCCGGGCTCACAAAATATATTGCAGTGCCATAGGCGACACTACTTGCATCGCTAAATGCATGAAGTTCCACTGAATCAGCATATACCGTCCTCTGAGGATAAGTAAAGTCACAGCAGAGGTGCAGGTCCTTGGTAACTGTAGACCATTCGGTCGCGCAGTCGTCAGGTAGCGGGTCGTCCCAATCTAGTTTCAGTCTCCATAATTGCTGTAAGAAAATTCTGGACCTTATTGTAACGGGCAGTAGTACACCGAGTGGATCGAACAGATGCGCCGCCACTCTTAAGCACTCTCTCTTTGTTGCCTTATTGGTCTCTGGGAGACTAGCGTTGAATGTCAACAGATCAGAGTCAGGTAACCATAAGAGTCCTAATGTCTTCACTCGCTCTTGATTCTTGGCAGCAACACCATCCAATTGCAGGAGGTTTCGTAGTTGAGGACTATTGGTAGCCCATTCTCTGAGATATAAATGTGCTCGAGACATTATTCTTTGGGCATCCCAGTAACGCTTAATGACAGTCTCTTCATCACTGCCTGTCCCGTGGAGGTTGTCAATTTACAAACCTTCCTTAATAGCCTCCACAACTCGGGGATCCTCTTTAATAATGGAAAGATGTTTTAAGATCGTGGCATTAAGAAGAAACTGTGAGCAAGTCGCCCCGAACCTCCGTGTGAAGCAATCAATTTCCGATTGTTCTTAGGAACTTTCCGCCCTTCCGCATTGAGCAGCTCCTTGCTAAACTCTGACAGCATGTCTTCAGTCACTAGGCTATTTGATAGGATTAGAGGGAATTCATCAGTTGCACGTGCGACATCTGGGGAAATGGGTTTTGTATCGACATGAAACCAGTATCCATACTCACCATCACAAGACTGATTGGCTATGCCTTTCTCCATGAACACGTCCAGCTCCTGGGAGGTTAATTTATAGAAATCCCCACTAGGTAAATACCCGACTTGACAATTCGAGTATAAACTATTGTAGTCAATATAAAGGATATAACTACTGCTATCCACATCAGGATTGAAGGCGGGATTAACCTGGGGATTGTTAGCAGTGCAGAGAGATCTCACACATGTTGTAAAACCCCCTCTTATATTTCTCCTAATGAGCTTATACAAGTCGGGGCTGTACATGTAATCCAATTCTGTTTTGCTGAAAAAAATAAAAGCGTCAAATGCATAACTGCTCAAACTTGCATAATGAATCACATCCAGTTTGTAATGCATCTTCATCTTGCGATACTTGAGATAGATGTCGGCAAGGAGTCCGACATCTATCTCACAGTAAAGCTGGACATAATCACCCAATGTTTGACAATGGGTGATATCCCACACATTTTGCACATGTTGATAGTCAGCTCTACTGACCTCAGAGTTTTTCAAGCGATTACTAAAATCGCTTATAGAGGGAAGTTGCAGCTCCTCCAATCGTGCAGGTGAATCTATATAGTCATAACAGAGAAACTGTTTCCCTGTGATGACTTCCTCTCTTATCTCTGCAGAGTGTCTATCAATCATGGCGTGAGTCAACGCTGTGGGATAGCCGGCCGCGAGATGACTCTTGGCAAGTTGATCCAGACTACCATTCATAATGCTGAGAGAATCTAAGAAGAGCAAAAAGTCAATGTCCACCTTGAAAAATGAAAGCCCAGATTTACAGTGAACTTTAATCCCTCTTCCGTTATCCTTCATTTCTTTGAGGATGAGCCCAAGATCGTAAGACATGTTATGTGCGAGACAAGTTAGAGAATTTAACTTGTCCCTACATTGAAAATTGCATTGCTTACAATACACCCCGATATAATTGGATACTGGACAGAGTGATCATGGTGACGCGTGGGTGGATTATCCTTGGTAAACTCCTTCTCACAGAGCTCGCATCGGGTCGCTGTAAAAAATGCTTTCTGCTCACCAGTTGACAGATGTATTGGATAGGTTGGTCTCCTACTTTTTAATGATTCCCAATCTGATGAAAGATGAGCTAGGAAATGTTCAGCAGCATCCACACCCCGGTAGGATCTTTTTCTCACAGGTTTATCTAGCCTATTCACAATCAAATAGCTGTAGGCAATGGGGTGATGTGTGGCTTGAACTGATCTATCAGCATTAGCCTTGTCAGCGTAACTTTCAAAGTCAAAGAAGCAAGCGTGGGAGGGTGGGTAGGTCTTGCCGTAGGACTTAAATTTAAGCTTCGCTCGGGGGGGGTGGGGGGGGGTGGATGGGAACTTGAGAATGGGAGTTTTATCACAATGGCATGAATGCTCATCAAGTTTGATATGAGAGGGGAAAAACTCTAGACAAATGCGACAGATATTAAGACCGCTAGTTTCACCCCGAACACGTTTGAAATTCTTCACATAGCTATTCAAGTCAAGTATGAGAGCTATGTGAGACGGTTCCACAATGAGAAGATCTACTTGCTCTTTATAGTTCTTACTCCCATTTCGGGCCAGACTAAGGTAATGCCGTGTTTTTTTGTTTTTGTTTTTACCTTTCCCAATGCTGATGTCGTCCGGCCCACCCGCTTCCACAGAGTACACGTTGAGAGATAGCTCGTTTAGCTTTTCTAATGCGCTCAGACCGTCCCATGTCACTGGGAAAGTTATATCCCCAGTTTTAACAAGGGCTCTACACTTGACTGTATTATCCATCACACGCCAGGCATTCTGTTTCCTCTTCCCTCCCTTGATGAATTTATACGCTGCGAAACATTGAATCACGCACGATTCTTTCCTGCTGGTTGGATTCATAAGGCAGTTTCCCCCTCTCAAGTACCATGGGAGTTTGACAGGAGCACCAAAGACTCATCCTATACCAAATTTGCAATAGTTGATGGCAAAATTCATAACTTTAACAATGATGAAACCAGACCCTTCACATCTTTCCAAAGTATAATCAAGATCAGCCTCTAGAAATTCTAGATGATTGATCCAATGATCAATCATTTCAACAATGTCCGAAATGTTTACCACTCTAGCTTTGAAACAAAAAGGAAACTCGACAAACTCATCCTCTTCTGTAAGTGAGGGCTTAACTAATTGTATAGTCATGACTGCAAAAACCTTAAAGGTCCGGGTGTTGCCGAGACTATCTGAAAAAACTGTCGGACTTCGTTGATGAAGTGATCCCTATATCTTCTGAGAAAGATGTGAGGATTGGATTCGGCATTGGGTGGTATATCATATAAATGTTGATCATATGCCCCCATAAAGTTGGGTGCGACTTGCCTACATGTGGGGACACGTTCATTCTCCTCTTCTACTGTCTCTGCATTCTCCAGCTCTGGGGGATGATTGTCTGAAGGGCTTGCAACAGGCGGGGGTGGAGAGGTGGAGGTCGAGCCTCCTCCTATCACCGGTCTGCGAGGGTCCGGGATGTTCTTTATTTGAGGGATGACTTTTGAGGAGCTCGGCTGGGGATTTTCTGTAGGGACGGGTAACAAAAATTATTAATTATATAATTACAGGTGGGTAAGCAGTGATATCGTGACTGAAGACACAGCTTGAGCGTGAATAGTCAATTTTCTTATAATGTGGTATATACACTATACATAATAATTTGCATTTTTTCATTGACGATTATGAAGTGCTGATAGATATTTTAACTATTAAGATTCGATTCTTATACATGCAGGAAGGATGTGTAGAGAGAGAGAAAAAAAAGGGGCTAGACTAGATTATATAAAAAAAAAAAAATCTTAATCTACAAATAACATTTTAACAATACAGGAAGCTAGAACTGTTACGTGACAGTTTTCCTGAAAGGGATGATATGTGGGTATTTTCAAACCTTACCTGAAGTTTGGGGCATTGCATTTTCACTGACCACATTCACAACCTCTACAGCTGGCTCGACTCTAGAATATGTAGGAAAATGAAAAATAATATAATTAATATAAACCAAATAACCAACAGGAATGTATAGATACTGCCGCAACATAAATTACACACTTGATGTGTGATTGCAGAGTTGAATATATTGTTCTAAAAAAAAAAAAAAAAATAAAATAAAGAAATAAAAAAAAAACTATTAATATTTACGTGAGTTATAATTTTTTTAAGAATGATCAGAATTGCAAATATTTTAGCAACCTACCAATGCTCCGCATTGAGATGTTCTCAGATTCCTCCTCCGTTTGAGTATCGACTGCTACACTCTTCACACAGTGTGGACACATCATTACACAGGTTGCGTGTGGAGTCCTCATCACATCCGGATTGATGAAATTGGGTAGGGCACGCTGTGCAGCGACATCCCTTGCAGCATTCTGTAGGGAATGAGACGAAAGAACAAGACATTAAATATTTATAACCCAACTGTGCGATCTATTGCGCTCATTATAGATGGTTAATTTTCTGTTTTTCTTTTTTTACAAAATAGTATCCCCGCTATAGACAAGTTGATAAATTAATTAATCTTAACATCCATAGTTGGAAAAAATACATGCACACACAGTATACTGTATGTATCCAGTAAAAAAAAATATAAAATAAACATACCTGAACTCAAAGTTGTGTCATCCTCAGATCCCTCCATCGTCTGAAAGAGGTGGAGGAGCCAGCCAGGGTTGTCATAGGGTCGACGTAATGCTCTCCACAGTTCCCGCATATGGGGTGAGTGTTTTTGCACTGGACTTTCCCCTCGCATTCAGGGTGATGGTAAACGTCTTGACAGACGAGACATTTATACCCCCTGCATTTACTATGATGTGCATAAGAGGTACTTTGTGTTTCATTCTTCTTATTGTCTAGACACCGGTGAACTGTCTTTGAATCATAGAACGTATCGCACTTTTCACATAGAAAATGAGGGGAGAGGGCCCCTTTACATATTTGTTTACATGCATGCCCTTTTATCTTAGGCATATCGCATTTCTTGCAAATGTCTTTCGCCAAAGTACGTCCACGCTTGGGATTATTTAAGGATTTATTTTCAGGAAAAGTTTTCTTGCACACTTTCTGTTCATTCTCATTTTCTAGACACCGGTAAACTGTCTTTGAATTATATAACAGCCCACACTTTTCGCATAGACTGTGAGGGGCTAGATGGACTTTACGTTGTTTTACACATGTGTGGCCTTTTATCTTACTTAGGCTTTTGGCATAGCTTACAAATGTCTTTCCCCAAAGCAAGCCCGCGCTTGAGACATTTCGCTTTATTGTTTGGATCAGGAGGCTGTTTCACCCCTTCCCATGATTCCCTAGAACTAAGCTTCACACTGTGACGCCAGCACTTTTAAACCCTCTCAATCAACACCGCGTCCCGCGCAAACTTGTATCCCTGTTCTGGTATCGTTATATGTATAGGAATATAAAAAGGATTCCTGCTAGTAACATCCCTGATGTCTGTCTAGCGTGACAATCGACGAGTATTAACACGCATCCTCACTGTCATCCATCGACAACTATTGACAGGTAATTGTGACGTCACTCGCATCCGCTCATCCACCCACCCATCTAACATCCCCCCCCCCCTCCCCCCAGCAGGATAATTCCAACGAGTATTAACACGCATCCTCACTGTCATCCATCGACAAGTATTGACAGGTAATCGTGGCGTTACTTGCATCCGCTCATCCACTACACAAGCCACCCACCCATCCACTCATAGTGAACCTATAACAATCTCTCTCTCCACCTTTCCCTCCCTATTATTCCACATCCCACCCACCCACCGTCTTCCACATCCATCCCATAATCTTATCAGCTCCTCTGTCAACCATTTTCCCGTGTCTGGTGTCACATAGCCGCACTTTTGTTTTGACAATTATCGATAAACAAGCGTTCTCTACTATACTCAGACTCTAAAAGAGTAGACATCGGAAACTAGACGAAAAACTGCATCATACTAAATACTTATTCTCTGATAATACTTACATTTGAAGATGTTAAACCATAATTGACAGCAAAAAATTATGAAATAAAATTTTGGAAGTCAGCCCTTCCCAGGTATAAACAGGAAATTAACTTCACTTCAATGGCTTCAGATCAAATCCCACACATCTACCACATGTCCTATTCGTAAACTTGTATGCAAACCCCATAGACTTTTACGAAATAGACCCCTGGCCAAATCGACTCACGCCTTGTATGCAAACCCCATAGACTTTTACGAAATTGACCCCTGGCCAAATCGACTCACGCCTTGTATGCAAACCTCATAGACTTTTACGAAATAGACCCATGGCCAAATCGACTCACGCCTTGTATGCAAACCCCATAGACTTTTACGAAATAAAGAGAGAAAAAAAAATGAATTTTGAATGAAATTTTTTTTTTTTTATCGATTTGGCCAAATTCATACTACTGTCTATCACTTGCTTCAATGGAAGCGATCACAGCACATATTTTTTCAACTTATTAATATAGGTTTCCCCTGGGGGTTAGGGAATAGAATATGCCCCACGTGCCTTCTGCGTGTCGTAAGAGGCGACTAAAGAGGTTGGGTCGGTGGGCTTGCGACCCCCACCCGGAAAAAATATCTAAACAAAGAAAAACGAACGAACAGCCTCGGATGCGGACGGAACCTACGTTGACGAACCACGACCTACTAAGGACATTCCTTCGGACATTCTGAGAATGGCTACGTGGAATGTTAGTGGCATGAATGATGGCACAAAAGAGAAAGAGGTTCTGGAAGTGTTAGTGAATGCCAGGCTGGATGTATGTGGAATGACAGAGACCAAATTGAAAGGTTCAGATGTGAGAGAGTGGGAGTGTGGAATGGGTGTGTGTGCTGGAGTGAGTGAAGGAACAGCGAGAGAAGGTGCATGTTTGTTTGTAAGTAGCAATGGAAGGAATGTGTAAGAGAGTATGGGTCTGTGGGTTCAAGGATTGTGTGGGTGAGAATGAAAGTAGGAATACAAACGTGGGTGATTGTATGTGTGTATGCCCCGACAGAGGATATACTTGAAAGAAAGAAAGAGGAGTTCTGGATGAATGTGGAGGTGTGCCTGGAGAAGTTTGACAAGAACGAAAGAATATTTCTGATTGGGGATATGAATGGTAAGGTGGGTGATAGGAAAGTTGAGGGAGTCGTGGGAGGGTGGGGGGTACCATCAGAGGTGAATGGGAATGGTAGTGCACTTGTGGACGTATGTGTGGGGAGGAGGCTGTGGATAGCCAACACCTTCTTCCGACACAGAATGATCTACAGGTACACGTGGAAACGGATGTTGACGATGAAGGATAAGACAGTGGTGGAACGAAAGTCATTGATTGATTATGTATGTGTGGATGAACGAATGAAGAAGTCTGTGATGGATGCTAGGGTGTATAGGGGTATTGGAGGGGGTCTGTCTGATCATTATGTAGTGGTAGCTAAGGTTAGGATACAAAAGAAGTGGGTGAGGAGAGCTGGAGGGAGGCGAGAGGAGGGTGGAATGGTGAGGAGGGTGGAGAGGGTGCAGGAGGAGGAAGTCAGGGAGGAGTACAGGAGAGCAGTGGAAAGACGACTAGGTGGGTTCGACCTGGAAGTTATGGAGGAAGTGGAGGAGATGAGCAAGGTGTTTAAGGATGAGATCTGTGCAGCATGTGAGGAGGTGTGTGGAGTGAGGAGAAGAGGGAGGGGAGTACAGAATGGTGGACAGACGAGGTAAGAATAGCTGTGGAAGAAAAGAAGAAAGCTTATAGAGAGTGGTTGTGTAGTAGAGGGAATGAAGATTTCGAGAGACGGAAACGAGCGAGGTATGTGGAGGGTGGTGAAGAGAGTAGTGAAGGAAAATAAGAGAAGAGTAGATGAGGAATTTGGAAGGAATCTGAGTGTAAAATGGAGGGAGAGTAAGAAACTGTTCTGGAAAGAAGTCAAGAAAGTTAGGGAAGGTAGCAAGGGAAACAGTAATGGTGTGAAAGATAAGAATGGGAGAATGCTAGCCGAGAAGCAAGAGAGAGTCGAAAGATGGAGGGAGTACTTCAATGAGTTGCTAAATGTAAGGAATGAAGAGCCAGCAAACATAGCTGGATATGGTATGGGAGGGAGAAGAAGAGAAGTAGGGGATCAGGAGGTGGGGATCAGGAGGTCAGAAGTGTGGGAAGCCATGAAAAGAGTGAAGTTGGGGAAAGCACCAGGAACAGATGGAGTGTGTGGGGAAATGTTGAGGTATGGTGGTGAGATAGTGATAGAATGGTTATGGAAAATGTGCTAACTAGCATGGGAGAAGGGGAGTGCACCCGATGACTGGAAGACTGGCATAATAGTCCCCCTATATAAGGGCAAAGGGGAAAGAGGAGTGTGTGGTAACCACCGAGGAATATGTCTTCTAAGTGTAGTAGGGAAGGTATACAGTAGGGTAGTGATTGAAAGAGTGAGAGTGAGAACGGAGAAATGGATAGGCGACGAGCAGGGAGGTGTTAGGAAGGGAAGAGGATGTGTAGATCAGATTTTTACCCTGAATTGTGTTGTGGAGAAATATCTGGAGAAGAAACAAAAGGTGTATGTTGCCTTTATGGACTTGGGGAAAGCCTATGACAGAGTGGATAGAGAAGGTTTGTGGAAAGTACTTATAATATACGGAGTAGAGGGCAAGTTGCTGAAAGCAGTGAAGAGCATGTATGAGGGTGCAAAGGCGGCAGTACGTGTGGAGAGTGATCAGAGCGAGTTCTTTGACCTGAATGTTTGTTTGAAACAGGGGTGTGTGATGTCCCTGTGGTTGTTTACTGTATATATGGATGGAGTCATGAAAGAAATACTATCAAGAGCAGTGGATGTTGGTGTATCACTGAAAAGGGAGGGAATTGAGTGGAAGCTACCTATACTGCTGTTTGCGGATGATACAGTTCTGATGAGTGATAATGAATGGGAGTTGCAGGGTCTGGTAAATGAGTTTGGAACAGTGTACGAAAAACGGAATTTGAAGGTAAATGCAGGGAAGAACAAGGTTATGGTCTTCGAAAGGGGTGAAGTCACAGAGTGTGAGGTGAAGCTGAACGGTCAGGCTATGGATATCGTCAACTATTTTAAGTATCTGGGCAGTGTGTTGAGTAAAGATGGGACTATGGATGAAGAAGTGCGGGAGAGGGTACAACAGGGGAAGAGGGTTGTAGGAATGCTAAAAGCAGTAACAAGAAATATGGTGGTCAGTATGGAAGTGAAGAAGTCCTTGCATGACAGTGTGGTAATCCCGACACTGACTTACGGAAGCGAAGCATGGACGTTGGTTGAGAGACTCGGACCAAGAGTGAGAGCAGTGGAAATGAATTACTTAAGGAGTGAGTGCGGAGTTACATGGAGGGATAGACAGACTAATGAGGAAATAAGAAGGAGGTGTGGTGTGGAGGTAGATGTGCTGGAAAGTGTGGAAAGGAACAACTTGAGATGGTTCGGCCATATGGAACGTATGGAAAGCGAGAGGATGACTAAGAGGGTGTACGAGAGCGAGGTGGAGGGACAGAGAGGGAGAGGTAGACCGAATGAGAGGTGGAAGGATGGAGTGAGGAAGTACATGAACGAAGGCGGTGCTGGTTGGGGGGAGGGGCGTCAACTGACTGGAGACAGAGGTGCATGGGGGCGGTTCGTTCGTGGTCACCCCTTCGGGGATCATGGCGTCAGGCAATAGATAGATAGATAGACGCAATGTTGCATCTCTCTCGCTATTCTATCGCTACTATAATAATCAGTGTTCCTCAGAGCTATCCCAGTGCATACCACCTCCTTTACGTAGGGCACGTGGTACCCGTCTTGCAACTCAATCCCACCCCTACTCTGTGCAACTCTCCAACCCAAGAGTGAAACGTTACTCTCAAACTTTCTTCTACTCAACATCTGAGCTCTGGAACTCTCTCCCAGAATCAGTCTTTCCCTCTTCCTATGACTTAAATTGCTTCAAACTCTGTGTGTCCAGGCATTTTGGCTCGAACGTCCCTTGATTTTGGCCCCGTCACTCTTTCAACTATGGGGGAGGCACTCGCTATAGGCAGTTATGCCTTTTGCCTCCCTCAATCACATAGAAAAAAAAACAAAAAAAAAACAAAAAAGATAGATTAATATATTTTCATTGCTTTATAATCTATCACTTGCTTCAATGGAAGTGATCACAGCACATATATAAAATTTTAAAATTATTAATATATGTTCATTGGCTTATAAAAGTACAAAATTGGGCAACGCACATCGATCGAAGGCTCTTGATATTTTCTCACTCAACATTGTTATTATTATGTGGGGTGTTGATCGGCTCCTCAACCGTTTGGATGGGATTGGGGTTTGGGCCTGCCGGGAATGTCAACTCAAGTTAATTTAATATATGAGTAGGCAGACTACTCCCTAGGCTGGCAGGTATGCCAGAGACTGGGGGGGCAGTACACGTCGCGAGTGTGGTGTACGTTACCTCTGCCGCCGTTGGCCAGTAATATTAGGTAGTGTTTGTAGGGGAAGGTTAGTGGCGAGGGAGTCCTCGACACAGGTGAAAATTGGGGCTGCCGCACACTCTGGGTCCTCTGCAACAGTTGATGTTGTTGTAATTGTTGCTGCTGTGGGGGCATCGTCCAATTGATTGGCTGCTGCGTTTGTTGTTGTGCCTGCTGTTGGAATGGTATAGGTTGAGGTAGAGGTTGAGATAGCGATGCTGGTGCAGGTGTGGTTTCCGGAGGAGGAAGAGGACGAGGATGAGCAGGAATAGGAGGAGGCACCCTAGCTTCCGCAGGCAGGGCAAGGCTCGCCTTCCGGCTCTTTCCCAGCATGTCCAGGGCATCGCCGATTAATTTTTCTGTAATGGCAGGCTCAAGTTGTTTGAGCGTGCCCACTCATAAATGCTGTGAATGTGTCCACCTCCTCCTCCAGTTCGTTTTCATTTTTGGCCAGGTTGCCCACCTGTGCTCGAGGTCTGCCACACATGACACACGGTTTCTCAGAAGCTGTGTGAAAAAGAGAGAGTGCACGTTCATTAAAATTAAATTACATATCACATACAATATATTGTAGAAGTTATTTAACACCAGACCCCCCAAGCAGGGTCGTGCAGCCTGTACTTCACCTTGACCTAAAGTCCCAGTGCCTGTTTGTTTGCAAATCTATCCCCACCTTCTTATTTCTTATCTCCTTGTCCTGACCCATTCGCCACCCGTGTTCCCTCGCCGAAAGACATGTTTATTGAATGACGAATAATACGAATATTGTGAATATGCGCAAAAACATTGACGTGTACTTCATATATGAATGTGTCAAACACAAGTGTTTTTTTTTTTTATATAATTCTGAATGACAAACAAATAAGTTTTGAATAATGAACAAAAGATTTTGCGACGTATCTAAAATGAATTAAAAAACATGAAGTTCATTTGAGTTCAGATTGTGGCAGATGAAAAGTTAACTATTTGTATTAAAGTAAATTACACGTTTCGTTTGCAAGCAGGTAAAGGCGGAATTTTGTTTTTGTCAACTGTACCAAAAAAAAAAGACGAGGCAAATCCCCTACTTCGAGCAAATTTATCTATGTTTGTCAAAGGGTCTGTGATTGCGAGATAAGGAATGTCTGTCATCACACTACACCCCATATGGGAGTGAATGTTTAAAACTATATATATATATATATATATATATATATATATATATATATATATATATATACTGTATGTGTGTGTGTGTGTGTAATTTCTTTTCGGTCTTTTTTATGAACCACACATGAATATTGTTTTGGGTTTTTTACATTTGACTGTACTTAACCCTTAATTAGCGGGCCCGACTTAAGTCCGTATAGAGAACACCTGCCCAAAGAGCGGGGCCCGACTTAAGTCTGTGTGCAATTTTGCCTCTGAGAGAGAGACGAGCGGTGGGCGGAGCATAGGTCGGGCTCTGACCGTTCGCCACGGGTCCCGCGGGTCTACTGACGTTTACTCCACACACATCCACCCTCCCTCCCTCACTACACAGGGTATTATGTCAAGAAATGACCGTATTTTAGGATTTTTCCTTCGTCTTGCACGATCGTTGCAAGAGAAGGGCTGGTCGTAGGATGATGGTTCTGGTGTCATTGGAAAGCTGAATTAACGCCCTTTCAGGGATACATAATTGTATTACGCTCTGGCTCTTGTTTATGCATGAAAAAGAGCACGGAAACAAGGCCATTTAGGGTACAACCACCCGCTTGGCGGGTAGTATAAATTCCTTACGGGCCCGCTCGTAAGGCGTTAATTACACCAGCAACAAAGTTTAAAAAGTTTAAAAAGAATTATGATGAATGGGTTTAAATCATGATAATAAGCTTAACTGTCTGTCTGTCAGTCGGATGAAGTTGCGATGATGAGAGCTGGTGAAAACCCGGCACTGGAATCGCGGAAAAATCAAGAGTGGAGATGTTGTTAGGACGAATATGGTTTAGCTCTGACGCGCGGCTTGTTAGACTCGTCGTCACCTGCTAATAATCTAGCGGATACCGCTAAGCCTATAGCGGATGTCTAGCGGTAAATATCGTACAATTTTAATATTACGACAGTTATATAACAATCGTCATATAGTTATTCCTAAAGACTCATATTTACTATACTTTCTTATAG
>JBAKBP010024330.1:0-35373 GCA_037953745.1 Lithodes maja
TTGTTAGGTTATTTTGCACCGATGGAAACGTTACAAAGGCACACTATATTGGCCCGCCTTTTGGTTACATAGTTTAGAAAGAGACTAAGACCGATTTGACAGTGAATGCTCATTATGTACCGAAAATCAATTACAAAGTCGCACACTACAGGCTGAGATAGTAGGCCTCTTGATTACATAGTTGAGAGACTGGGATGGATTTAAGTTGATGTTTAATATGTACCGATTTTTTGTCTGTGTATATGAAGGATACACAAGGCAAAACTGCCTGTAACAAGTGTCTCTCCCAAAGTTGAAAGGGCGATAAACATTTGCTTAGTGTATTGGAAAGAATTGTTGTGTGCATATTTAGCTTAGTGAAAGGAATAGGAGGAGGTGTTTGTGAGAGCTAGCTGAATTACTCTCTGTGTAGGTGAGACACATTTCAAAAGCACAAAAAGGACCAGGAATTTGACTTAGTGACTTAATAACTATAGCCTACACTTGCAATAAATAAACTAATATTGGAAGGAACATAATAATTGATATTGGTTCAGGGGTAATTTATCGAGAGGACTTCCCTAGTGGTTAAGGCCCCATTAATTACTCTTTCCATTCACATATGCATAGCCTACGTGAGTTGCAGTTTGGATGTGTGTACATGCTTAGATTGATATGCAGGATTCGAAGTTGCATAATAAATCGTAGGCAGTGTCCACCATTCTTTAACTGTCTTCGTGGTGCGATGCATAAGGTGTTGATTTTCGGTGTGAGCATCCTGGATTCGAATCCACGGACTGCCACATGTGTTTATAAATTTCATTAATCGATTTTAGGAGTATAGTTGGTTGTTGGAAGGAACATAATAATTGATATTGGTTCAGGGGTAATTTATCGAGAGGACTTCCCTAGTGGTTAAGGCCCCATTAATTGCTCTTTCCATTCACATATGCATAGCCTACGTGAGTTGCAGTTTGGATGTGTGTACATGCTTAGATTGATATGCAGGATTCGAAGTTGCATAATAAATCGTTGGCAGTGTCCACCATTCTTTAACTGTCTTCGTGGTGCGATGCATAAGGTGTTGATTTTCGGTGTGAGCATCCTGGATTCGAATCCACGGACTGCCACATGTGTTTGTAAATTTCATTAATCGATTTTAGGAGTATAGTTGGTTGTTGGAAGGAACATAATAATTACATGCATGTCTTAAAATATGGTTGAATGTTAAAATTATTCCATGCAAGATAAATACTCTGGTACAGGCAAAACAGTGTAAACTAATGTGAGTAATTGGTGAATATGCACATTTACTACAGTATATAACATATTGGGTGAACAATACAAGATCTACAGAATGTATGACCAAACTGAACACTTATGGGAAAGAGAGTAAAAGTGGGTGAGTGAGTGAGTGAGTGAGTGAGTGTGTGTGTGTGTGCCTGAGTTATACAGTATATAGTAATAATGTGTGTAAAACCTATTGAACGTGTAGAAGTGACCAGCTGTATGTATGTGTGTGTGTGTGTGTGTGTGTGTGTGTGTGTGTGTGTGTGAGAGAGAGAGTGAGTATGTATGCTCGCGCCTGAGTTATATACAGTAATAACGTGTAGAAGTGACCACCAGGTGTATGTCTGTATATACCTTCCTTGACCTTGACCCACTAGTACCTCCCCTCGGTGTAGGTCAGATGTGTAGGGCTAGAGCTAACTGAAATGCTAGGTTTTTCCAGGTTAAATAGGAATGGGAATTATCCCCAGGCTACCTTTAGGATCAACCTTTCCTGGTACCTGGCGCGGGGTACGAACCTCTGAAGGGAATTTAACCCCCCTAAAAACCCACAGGTTTTGAGATGCCTTGGGTGGGGTTCGAACCCTGGTTAGTGACGCACCACCATCACCACCAGGCCCGCGCGCTAACCCACTGTACTACCACGGACGTACAAAAGTATAGCAACCTTAGTCCGATTTTTAAGAACCACGGTGATGGTCTCTCGAGATGAGTTTATTGGACTTACCATCTACGACTATTTTCGAACCACGGTGATAGTCTCTCGAGACGAGTTTATTGGACTTACCATCTACGACTATTTTACGCTATACCTGACGTCAACTCGGGTTAGTATTATTGTGGGTGCGGGACATTTTCGAGGGCATTACACCACATTCCTTTTTAGTTAGGCTAGTCCCTAGCCTCGTAAGGTCGTAGGGTATCGTAGCCTTTTTACCTTAGCCATCTCAATTCTTGGTTTAGGGTTCGCGTGACGGGTGCTCCACGTAGCTACCTGGTCACGTCCCGTTTTCTAACCCCCTCACACCGCGCCCCACTGATCCTCTCACACGCGCCGTTAATTCCCCCCTCACGCGTGACCCCCACCAAAGTGACCTTGCCCCCCTTATAAGTACCAAGCACCTGCTCACCAGTCAGTCCCCCACCATCATTAGCCCAGCGGTAGTTCAGGATAAATGCCAAATTCCCCCCCACCATCAAAAATGGGTGAACCTGCGGCCCATACCCCAAACTCACATGGTATTTTCCCCCACTAACACATCCCCCAACCCCCATCGCTACCTCTTACAACCCGCCATCATTCCCGCTCGTATCAACCACATTCTCGTGGCTAATATCTCAGAGGAACCCCTGACATTACCGAAAGGTCTCATTATAGGAGACCTCGAAACTTTCGATGACCTCCCCATACATTGTAACGACACCCCTACCAGCCTCCAATTGCCCCCTCTTCCTGAGACACTATCTGACCACCAAAAGAACGGCATGTACAACCTACTGCTGGAATTCAGTGACGTCTTTGCCCAACAACCCACCGAAATCGGACAGACGGATGTAGAACAACACATCATTAACACCACAGGCCCCCCCATACGACAACCATCCCGTAGAAAGAACCCCATACAACGTCAGGAAGAG
Organism: Lithodes maja; assembly: GCA_037953745.1. Classification (NCBI taxonomy): domain Eukaryota; kingdom Metazoa; phylum Arthropoda; class Malacostraca; order Decapoda; family Lithodidae; genus Lithodes; species Lithodes maja. Next base: position 2,908 of record JBAKBP010024330.1, read on the forward strand.
GAACGCCAAGTCCAGGAAATGTTAGAGGCCGGGATTGCCACCCCGTCCATTAGCCCCTGGTCTTCCCCTGTTGTCTTAGTCAAAAAGAAAGATGGGACAACTCGTTTTTGCGTCGATTACAGGAGGTTAAATGACATAACCATTAAAGACGCTACGCCCTTACCCCGCATAGACGATTCCCTTGACTCCCTATACGGATCCAAATGGTTCACTACCCTCGACTTGCAAGCAGGGTATTGGCAAGTGCCTATCAAGGCCGAGGACCAACAGAAAACAGCATTTTCCACTAGTGGTGGCCATCACTATGAATTTAACGTCCTACCTTTTGGCCTCTGTAACGGACCCGCCACTTTCTCCCGTTTGATGGAAACGGTATTACATGGCCTAACCTGGGAAACCTGCCTAGCCTATCTGGACGATATTATTGTGTACTCTCCAACCTGGGAAGAACACCTCTTCAGGTTGAGACAAGTCCTGCAAAGAATCCGAGCCGCCGGGTTGAAATTAAAACCCTCAAAGTGCGTGATTGCCCGGAATAAGGTAGATTTTCTCGGACACGTGATATCTGAACATGGTATTGCGCCAGACCCAAAGAAACTTCAAGCCATACAAAACCAAACCCCACCCACCACGGTTAAAGGAATACGTTCGTTTCTAGGTTTAGCCACGTACTACAGACGTTTCATCCCACCGCTGCCACCAATGAAATGCTAGGTTTTTCCAGGTTAAATAGGAATGGGAATTATCCCCAGGCTACCTTTAGGATCAACCTTTCCTGGTACCTGGCGCGGGGTACGAACCTCTGAAGGGAATTTAACCCCCCTAAAAACCCACAGGTTTTGAGATGCCTTGGGTGGGGTTCGAACCCTGGTTAGTGACGCACCACCATCACCACCAGGCCCGCGTGCTAACCCACTGTACTACCACGGACGTACAAAAGTATAGCAACCTTAGTCCGATTTTTAAGAACCACGGTGATGGTCTCTCGAGATGAGTTTATTGGACTTACCATCTACGACTATTTTCGAACCACGGTGATAGTCTCTCGAGACGAGTTTATTGGACTTACCATCTACGACTATTTTACGCTATACCTGACGTCAACTCGGGTTAGTATTATTGTGGGTGCGGGACATTTTCGAGGGCATTACACTAACTATACTGGGGGGATGGGTCGTTTTTCTAGAACCCTTTCTCCTTCATGTTTTGCCTCGTTAGTTTTGAAGAAAAAAAATACTTTTGCCCCATTATTTTGGCGATTTTAAGACCTTTTGCCCCATTTATTTTTCAATATTAAGACCTTTCGTGTTATTTAGGTGTTCATTTTTTTCCTGGCGAACGATAGTTAGCCTGTAATTTTGGGAGAATCGGTCTTCGGCCGGAAAATTTGCAAATTAATCTAGAAGGGGGATCTAATGGATGTTTTTTTTTTTTTTAATTTGATGGAGGTCTAGGGATGAAACTAATAAATAATAAATATATGAAATAATCGACTTAAAAATAAACCCATCTCCCCTTAACACTCATATCCATAGCTTCACATCCTCTCTCTGCAATGACAGACATCAGAGGTGCAGTAGATCTGTGTTGCATTTCAGTCTATCCATCTATTACATCTATTACATCTATTCCATCTATTACACCGATGGGTTGAACACAGATTAATCACCTCCACGCTTCTCTGTCATCCGTCAGCCAGTGCCCCTCCTCCCACTCAACACTATTTTCATTCATATACCACTCAACTCCATCCTTCCATCTCATTCTTAGTCTGCCTCTCCTTCTTTGTCCTTCCACCTCACTCTCATGCACTCTTTTAGCCGTTCTCTCACTCTCCATATGTTCCGCATGACCAAACCACCTCAAGGTGTTCCTATTCACATTCTCCAGCACATCTACTACATATACACCACATCGCTCTCACACTTCCTCATTTATCTGTATATCCCTCCATGTGACTCCATATGCACTTCTCAAGTAACTTATGTCGACCCCTCTCATTCTTGATTTCTGTCTCTCCAACAATGTCTATGCTTCACTCCCGTATGTCAATGTTGGGATCACAACACTGTCATGCAGTGCTTTCTTTACTGCCATGCTCACCACTCTATTGCTAATCACTAGTTTCAACTCTCTTCCCTTATTGTACCTTCATCATCAAGCACTTCATCCTCCAAACTCCAGTCTTTACTCATCACACTGACCAACTACTTAAATGACCTGACATTTTCGGTTACCTGACCATTAAACCTTGACTCACACTCTGTGACTGCATTCCTCTCAAAGACTATTACCTTACACTTTACGACATTGATTCTGCTTCCGTTTCTCACACACCGTTAGTAGAAACCGGCCTTCGTCCGGGACATTTTATACCGAAAAATTTACAATATCTTGAAGGCGGGTCTTTGGTGTGATTTTTTTAAAGCTTGATAAAGGTCTAGGCCCCTCTAGGGAGCAAACTAAAAAAAATAAAAATAATAGTAATGAAAACAAAATGGCCAATAAAAACAAGAAAACTCCTCTTACATAACTCAGGCACGGAGATGCTGAGCTTTTGATACTAAAGTAGAGTATACTCATCATTAATTTATTATCAGTTTTATATGATCCACTTCAGAACCGCTCCAGGAACTTGTCCAGCCTCCACCGTGCAGTTCCGTCAGGTCACGAATGTCTTTTAGGAGACTATTGAATAGCCTCGGAGGCTCGGACCGACATTCAGCAAGCTTGTAGCCTAGAGAGGAGGGTCCTGTGACGCTCAAAGGACGAATATAGGATTCGCCTAGGCTATAGCAAGTCCTCCCCAGTCGTGGCAGACGTTGGCTCTTGACGCCTCCTTTCTCTTCAGGGAGAGGGTTTGGTACTAGGCTAGGCTATAGCCTACCTTCAATTATCTTCCATGTGCAGGCCTATACAATACAGTACCGTTCCCTCCTCCTCTGTAGAGTTCAGTTCAGTTGAAAGTACAATTTCAATTTTCTGGATGTTGCAACTGTAGGCCTAGTGCACTGCAATATTACTGGATAGTGATAGCATTAAGGCCAATGCCAGCAGCCTATAGTGTTGAGTGTTGAATGAGATATGGTATACCAATGAGATAGGCCTAGCCTATAGGCTATTGCATATTGGGCAGCCACAGTCCTTAGTGATAGTAAAGAGGCAAAGTCCCTAGCTATGTATGCTTATCAGCCTAATATTTGGACTTAACACAACACCAACACCCTGTAAGATTATTCTATAACTCCTTATTTTCAACACTGCATACTTGGGAATCAAGTACAGTAAACCCTCGCTATCTCGGACTAATTGGGGGGAGACCCAGTCCGAAATGTCCGATTTTCCGAGATGTCCGAAGTCCGACTTATGTCCGACTTAGGAGAGGAAAATGTCCGAATTAGAAGAGGGAGTCCGAGCCACCAGAGAAAACGGAGACTTCCCTATCACTAACAACGTAGATTCAAGATAAATTACAGTACCTGTACAGTATACAGCAGACATATAAATATAAATATCACTGTCCTTCTCCACCTCACTGTAGCCTTAGATCTCGGAATTTGCTCTTAGATCTCTGAATTTTCCGAGATATATGGACACCTGTCCGACAGACCATGTGGGCCCTCGGAGTTTTCCCCTTACATCTCGGAATTTTCCGAGATCTACGGCGAACTTTCCGAGAGGCCGATGCCAGTCCGAGAAGTGCGGGTTTCCGACTTTTAGAGGTCCAAGATAGCGAGGGTTTACTGTATTCTGAATATTAAAGGCACAATTAACAAAATATGAGTAAGCCAAAGCTCGATTTTCACCACAAATATTGGTTGCGCGGGAACTGACAATGTTATCAACTTATCTGATTCTCTCCCACTGTTGCTAGATTCGGTCCAAAAGTTGCTAAATTAAATCGGAAGATATTCTGAATACCGCATGATTCGTAGCAAAAAATGGTCACCACACAGCTTATAAGGGAGTGGTATTTACCATTTAATGAAGTATCTTGATGAATAGTGTTTAATTATCTCTTTTTCAGACAATGAAACTTTCAGATATAATTCTTTTCTGTGACTGTATCGTTGGTATCGATAGCATTAGTTCGACACACTCCCTAGTGCTACCCTAGTAGCACTAAGTCTAGGTGTAAATCGAGCGCCGTGTTCGGAATATGCTACAGCTAGAGCAATAGCACTAGGTTAAAGATCCGATTGATGCAGATATAACATTTTTTTAGCATATCTACTTCAGCTGACTTATTATAAAAAAGATAAATACCAATATTACAGTAATTGTTTGGGGTTGGTCCCTCTTTTATATGTCGTATATATAGTTCAATGTGCTGCTTAGAGCAATTATGCCTAGCCTTTGTTCTATATTTTGTTTTGGATGGATAAGATATAAATGTGTATTATACACGTATATATTGGTGAGCCTTCTTTTCAGGCATATACAGTATATAGGCCTATGTTACTTATTTTTCAGTCTGGTCTTAATCACATCGTTTAATTGTCTCTTTGGTTTGATGCTGTTTCCCAATTATGCAGCCTTTACTATACATATGCCGCATTTTCCTTTACCATCACTATCTCCGATATTAATTGCTCTTTCCATTCACATATGCATAGCCTACGTGAGTTGCAGTTGGGATGTGTGTACATGCTTAGATTGATATGCAGGATTCGAAGTTGCATAATAAATCGTAGGCAGTGTCCACCATTCTTTAACTGCCTTCGTGGTGTAATGCATAAGGTGTTGATATTCGGTGTGAGCGTCCTGGGTTCGAATCCACGGACTGCCACATGTGTTTGTAATATTTCATTAATCGATTTTAGGAGTAGAGTTGGTTGTTGGATAGAACATAATAATAGACTGGAAATGGTGTCGTATTTCACACCCAAATGCCATAAAAGGGTGTCCAATATCAAGCCAACTCAACCCTGCTCCTACACAGGGTCGAAACTCAACCCGATTCAGACTTTCGGAGCTTGATAACAGTTTTAAGACTTTGTGTACAGTATATATCCATATACAAATAATCGATTTGGATGTGATAATTATAAATGTACCTAGCTATATCCTCAGAATATCCGAAAGAAGCGTCATAATCGTATGGAAGGGTGATAACCAATATTAGACTTTGTATAGGCCTACATATACTCAAAATTAAGCAATTATATTATATGCATACCCATCACAATGTTGTACAAATTCAAGTAGATCAAAATAATCCCAAAATAAGGACTCAAATAATAATCTAGGGGAGGCTGAACCCTCCGCTGAGCCCAGAAATCAAAATTTCGAATTTTTGTGTTCTTGTTCTATAATGCTTCTTTCAACATAGGAGAATAGCATAGGAAGGAACAAAAAAACATATCGCATCCATAACCCCCCGGGCCCCCGGCCCGGGGGGCCCCCGGTTCGACCTCGACCCCCGAAAAACTAAAACAAAATCTTTCAGCCACCCAAAATTTGTTTTTGTGTCTGTAGTCTAAAGGGCTACTGTAAGCAATAGAAATTATCATATGAGGGCATAAACACCCATATGACATCCCTAGGGCCCCCTTGGGGGGGCCCCAATATCATGGATTTTGGTAAAAAATTATCTCATAAAATCTGTGAAGCCTGCCCCTGACGAAAATTTTGTTTAGTTGGTCATTAACCTGGGAACTGCGGGAAGACTCTTTAGAGTTCGGCCGGCGGACTGCGGGAAGACTCTCTGGAGTAAGTAAAACTAAAAATCAACTTTTTACATCGAAAAAAAAATTATTTTTTATTTTTTTTTTTTTTTTTTTTTTTGGCCCCTGGGCCATGCAAAATCTCAGTCCTCTACCTCCCCTCCTTCCCCACTTTCCTCCTATTCCTCAGTTATCACCTATTTTCCCTATTATTCCCTTATTCTGAGGTATATTTTCGTGCTAACATTAGCGAGTTGCAAGCAGGGTGTTGTCATCACTGATGGCCATCGAGTGCAAGAGAGAGAGAGAGAGTATCGATCGACTGTGTCTCAGTGGCCTTGGGGGAAATTGGCGGGAAAGGAGTTTGCCTCACCCATAGATTATACAACTCGCGGGCTATATCTCCGATTTTGACCATCCAAACGCTGTTTTCACTCGTTTTATTGTTGTTTCAGGTTAATACCTTTATAATCAACCCATAATAGGCGCATATGGATAATTATTAATGCTATTAATGGTACAATGAATATTTTAGTGACGAAAAACCTCAAATACGTCAGCACAGGGGGAGGTTTTCATTTACCCCCGTGCGCACTTCAGAGGTTAAACTCGATCTTCTATGTGCGCGCTATGGTAGAAAACGGAAGCTAAGGAGGACTAACTATTTTATCTGCCCCCAAAATATTTTTGACTGATGAAAATCTATGAATTTCAGTGGTTTGCTATTATTTTTTGGCACTTACGAGTGTATCTATATTTTTATGTATTGCTCAAATGCAAACGTTTAGATAATTGCCGTTTTGCCGAAAATATCCGAGTTTTGACCATTTTGGAGTCAATTTACCATAAGGGTAAATATATGCCAAGCACGCCAGTATTCGTCTGCTATAGCTGGGAGGTGGACTGAGTTTCGGGATAGCCCTTGTACCGGCTGCATGGTAGTGTTCGTCACCTACAATATTCCGCCACTCATACTCAGAATTATTGAAATGTTAACCTAAGCAACTATTTATTACTCTAGTGTTACAAAGAGAAATGTTTTGTATAATTCCACCTCATATATGATGTCACAAACAATCTTCAATTGTATATATTCTAAGTTATTGCCGATATGTCTAGTTGTCGATCATTGCAGTTCTTGAAATACCTCATAATATTATATTACGATGTTTGATCTGTATTATATTCTTTGTTTTACTTTGTAGTGGTCATTTTGTAATATATATTTACATTCATGTTCAACAATAGTAAGCAAATGTATATATAATATAGGCCTATACATTTTGAAGGCAGGCTCGTAAAATTTGTAAATTTTGTGCCACCCCACTATAATGAGAGTGGGTTATCAGACTTTGGGGTAACAGAAAACGCAGCTATACTGTAGGTTTAGGCTTACACTGTACGAATTTGAAAGCACAATTTATTTGTCTGTCTGTCTCATTTATCTGTAGCCTAACACCTAACAATATTATATCGTATAGGCTATTGTACAGACCTATGTTTGGTTATTGAAATAAATGTACGTTTATTAGTAGGCAAGTGGTTCCATTAACCCTTTCACTACCAGGGATGCATGTTTGTTATCAGCTATATTTAGACGATTTTAGGCAGCTTAGGAAGGATATGCAGTAGTAAAAGGGGTTAATTCCGATAGTTTGTAGCCTGATAATTGCCAAATCCTAATCCGAATAAAATTTTCTATAAACAGCTAAAATCAAATATAGACGTCACCGGTAATGAAGGGGTTAATTAAGCTGGAAGGTGTAACTATAAAACAGAGATAGTGCTACTAAAGAGATAGTTCAGTCTAAAAGTACGAAGAGGTGATTGAAGGATTGTTACATATGGCTCTCAATCAATGTATATTCAACATATAAGGGAGAAATTAAGCTGCTTGCGGAAGGTAAAAGGAAATAGAGGTGTAGGCTAATTAAGTTAATGTGATATGTTGTCAACTTGTCAATGAGGAATTTAACTGGTTTATTATCAATAAACCAATTTAATGAATGCTAGTAGGCCTACCCTTTTTGCCTCCACAGCCCATTATCCTATTACAAATGCGCCAGTTATCTCGATCTCTTCCTCCGATAGACCTACGTACTCCAGCGATGGTAAGTTCTAGGTCTCAATTAAGTAGTACCGTAGTTTATCAAATGGTATGGTTCTTAGACATATCGAACTATAGGCTAATTGGCCCATTATCAGCTCATGTTGTTGCAAGCCCCAATCTCAACACATTGAAAAACAACCTGGACAAGCACTAGCAAAGGGTAAGTTATATGTTTCCACAATAGGCCAAATAAAAGTATAATTCTTGTACCATACATTTGTTTTGTGTACGGTAACTTACATTGTGCGTTTGTTGAATTGTAAGACTACCTCGGAATGAGGAAGCACAGTCGAACCATTTAAGGAAAAGGAATAAAACTTAGCATGCGAATATGACCGGAATTATATTTAAGAATAATTATGTACCTCACCAGTCACCTATATAGTTTGTAGGCTATAGGACTATACTTATAATGTCAGTGTGTCAGCTTGCATTCCTTTCCATTAGGCTACAGCATTAGCCAGAGAATAAGTTATCATGTTTTCGGACAGTCGACCGGAGTGTGGTAAAATCTATTGTACATAGAGTGAAACATACGTATTGTGAAAATGATCCTTTACCTGTGAGTGTTGTTGTTGTTGTTGCTGTTCCCCAGGCTGCCTGGCCGAACAGCCCCAAGGCCCCGAGCAAGGCCAAGGCCATAACCGAGTGCCCCCACAGAACCCTCCCTGCCTACCACAATAAAGCCTGGGTGACCAAAGCCACTCCATGGCGGGGAGCTGAGGAGGGTGCGGAAACGCCCGGGAAACCAAAGCCCCACCCAGGGCCCTGTGCCCCTCAGCAATTATGAAGAGAAAGTTGAGGGGCAAAGGAAAAATGTGATGCTTTGGCTTCCAAATCTGCCAACCTAGAGGTTGGCAGATTTGGAGGTCAATCCACGGAAGAGACGCCATCACTTGAGATCTAGAAAGTATATAAGTAAAAGGAACAGTCGGAGTAAGCTATGGGTATGGCAGAGATTGCTCAGTTCTCACTCTGATAGACCAGCCCATCACCACCTGTGAGTGTTATAGTTCATAGTAAAAATTTCGATGGAATTCTGGATATATTACTAGATATTGTAAATCGAAGTATTGAAACTATTGTTTTTCCCGAGTCTGAGAAGAGGGCGATTGTGAAGCCTATAGTAAAAGGTAAATTGGATGCTCAGTGCCTTCGTTCTTTTCGACCAGTATCCAACTTGACATTTTTGTCTCAGATAATCGAGAATGTAATATTAGACCAGTTGCTGGATCACCTACAGAAAGTGCGAGTTTTTCCTGACAGTCAGTCTGCCTATAGGAGACTTTACTCCACTGAAACAACGATGTGTTCTGTGGTCAGTGATTTACTTGTATTGATGGATGAAGGAAAGTGTGGTGTTTTAATCCTGCTTGATCTAAGTGCTGCATTTGATACAGTTGTGCATGATTTATTGCTGAAGGACTGCAGAACTATTGGCATAGATGGTAATGCATTGAATTACCTGAGAAGTTATCTTGAAGATAGAACATACTGCGTACAAATAGGAAGATCGTTCTCTAATATAAGTTGGATTATTATAACTCACTCTACTATGAAGAGAGTGCTCCGCGGCTCTACAATAAACTGCCTAAGAATGACAAGAACAGTGAAAATTTTTAGATTTTTAAGAAGAGATTGAAGACGCACTTATTCACGGAGTGCTATGACTTCGAAGACAAGACCATAAAGCCTGAATTCAAGTGCTAGAATATGTGAGGGCGGCTGCGACGAGCGTCGTGAAAGCGATGGAGCGCGGCCGAGAATCATCACTACAAGTAACAAGTAACAAGTAAAGCCGCATTTTCCTTTACCATCATTATCTCCGATAGACTGGAAATGGTGTCGTATTTCACACCCAAATGCCATAAAAGGGTGTCCAATATCAAGCCAACTCAACCCTGCTCCTCCACAGGCTTGAGGAATTGAACAACTGGGTTAAAGTCAAGCCGATTCGGGCTTTAAGTATATATCTGTAAGCAAGTCATCATATTTCATTGGCGAGTGTTAAAAAATTATATCTATCTAAATGTAGTCTTAATAGCCCAAACATACGCCAAAGTAAAAACTGCATTTTCCTTTACCATCATTATCTCCCATAGACTGGAAATGGTGTCGTATTTCACACCCAAATGCCATAAAAGGGTGTCCAATATCAAGCCAACTCAACCCTGCTCCTACACAGGGTCGAAACTCAACCCGATTCAGACTTTCGGAACTTGATAACAGTTTTAAGACTTTGTGTATAATTATCCATATACAAATAATCGATTTGGATGTGATAATTATAAATGTACCTAGCTATATCCTCAGAATATCCGAAAGAAGCGTCATAATCTTATAGAAGGCCGATAACCTACCGGAGTTATTATATATAATACCTCAAAGTAAGCGATTATATTATAGGAATAGTCATCACAATTTTTTACAAATTCAACTAGATCAAAATAATATCGAAATGATGGATCATTAATTATTGATCTTGATATGTAGGCCTAAAGCGTGTTGTTTATAAACATTGGAACACATGGCCGCAGCCGCGGTGCCACTCCATTCGCGCCTAATCACGATTATATTTCGGTGCATTCTTACTTAAATTTATATAATTCGGGTTGATTAGGTTACACAATACAATATTACTAAGTAACAGTACACGCATATGTATAAATATCATAACATTTGTAAGAGTTTAGCAAAGCACCACGGCTGCGTGGGGAGTGCTGAGGGTAGTGAGGGAGAAGTAACCGAGCTGCGGAGAATGTGCTTGTAGCCTCGTGACCTTGACGTAGTCTTCCCAAGAGTCAAGTTCAGAAACTCAGTGTTCGTCACGGTAATTAATCCGTCACTCCTCAGAATTATTGAAATTTCTATGTATGCGATTATTTCTTGCTCTAATATTAAACAAATAAATATGTTGTATAATTTCACCTAATATGTAATGTCACAACACATCTTAAATTGTATATATTCAAATTTATTTCCGATATGTTCTGTTGTCGATTATTCCAGTCCCTGACATACCTCATGATATTTGGTATATTACGCTATTTCGCTTTTATTTTGTCTTTATTTGCTTTGTAATAATTATTCTGCAATGCATATTTACTTTCATTCTTAAAAATAGTCAGGAAAGGTTGTCCATATAATGTATATATTTAAAAGTCTGGATCGCCCCTTGTCATTTTGTGCCACCACACTTTAACCTAAGAAGTGACTCGCTTGGTGTAGTAGCGACTCGCTTGGTGTAGTGACTAGCGTCTCGGACTTCCACCCAGAAGGCCCGGGTTCGCGCCCACGCTCGGCGCATTAAAGATTTTTCACAAGCACTGAGTCGTTACCATCCCTCATGAGCAAAGGGATGGGGTAGTAGTACAGGACCCCAATGGAAATACGCCTAATCGGCCTTATTGAGCTATCCTTAGCTAGCTTAGCATGCGCTAGCTTTAAGAACTATTATTATTATTATTATTATTATTAAGTGCGCATGGGGGGTATGAGACACCACACGCCTGTGTGCACGTATTTGAGCTGTTCCCATCACTAACATCATTATTTTACCATAAATATCGTTAATACTTATTCATATGCACCTATTTTACCATTAATATGAAGATATTAACCAGTTACAACAATAAAACAAGTGGAAACAGCGTTTGGATGGTCAAAATTGGCGATAGAGGCCGGGAGTTACATAACCAAAGGCTGAGGCAGCCTCCCACTTCTCCACTCCTCCCCATGTCTGGAGAGACACTGTTGCGCAATACTCTCTCTCTCGCTCTTTCCCACGCTTGGTAACAATGATGACAACGCCCTGCTTGCAACTCGCTAATGTTAGCACAAAAATAGACCACAGAATAAGGGAATAACAGGGAAAATAGGTGATAAATGAAAGGGGGGGGGGGGAAAGGAGGGGATGTGGAGGAGTGATATTTGGCATGGCCCAGGGGCAAAAAAAAAAAAAAAAAAAAAAAAAAGGGGGTTAACATTTTTTGGGGGTGTTTTAAAGGGATTTTTTTAGGCCCAGAATCTTAAGAGTCTTCCCGCAGTCGCCCGGGGAAACTCTTAAGAGACTTCCATCACTTGCCGGGTTAATGAGAGTGGGTTATCAGACTTTGGGGTGACACAAAATGCAGCTAAAGATATTCACGATCATTCGAAATTGGCTTTTGTGTATTTCCTCTTTAACAAGTAAGTGTTTATACTTATGAGTGTGCAAAATATAAATATGTTCTAATGTATAACTAGGAACTCCAAAAGGTTCACCAAACCCAAATATACGAAGCATTTGTTGACGTTCTTAAAAAAAAAAAAAAAAAGAACAACAGCTTGCGTTCGCTTATACGATGCCAGGAGCGGAATTCTTCTTTATTAAACCCTCTAAGTAGCATATTATGTGAATGTTTCTTAAACTAATGGAACTGAAATTGTGTACATCGACTTCCAAACCGATCTGATGATCTCTAAACTTTGAAATAATTGTAATAGTTTCGAAATCTGACCTTGATCATTATAACGGAATGAAGGTTCTTGGTACGATGTTGCCAATGTAGCTGCTATCGCTAGATCCAGCGAATCACTTCCATCTACCGACATCAAGATGTGATGAATTCTAGCGATATTCAAGTTAGTTTCCCTATTTTAAGGAATTGGAGAGATGTTTCGATTGTTAAAGATTATTCTAGATACTTCAACATATGTTTTCTAGTGACATACAAGTGTTTAGTGTCTGGTGACTATCTAGCGAATTGTCAATGCTATTCTAGCATACATTTGTGATTTAGTTTATCTTGCATTTTTGTCTAAATTTGCCCTATTTCTCCAGAAGACTTTCCACATGGTATAGTGTATTGTTCTAGTGATAATTCAATATTATATAGGGCTATTTTAAGTTGGCTGATGAATATGAAGCAGTAATATGCTGGACGATGAGAACACTGTATGTAAACATGTCTCGGATATCACTGATAATTTTTGGCATTTTCTGCCAAAAGCCCAATGGCTTATCAGTGATGGTAACACAAAATGCAGCTTCCAACGCCTATCACCTGGCTAACCCTTCCCAAATGGTAGAAATATTAACTCAATTGCTCAAATAGTTTGTGAGTTATAGAGGTTAATGTTCCAAAAGTTGTGGCCTACATGTCATAGCTGCATTTTGTGTCACCCCAAAGTCTGATAACCCACCCACTTATCAGTGGGGTGGCACAAAATGTACAATTTTTACGAGCCTGCCTTCAAAATGTATATGCCTACATAATATATACAACATTTGCTTACTATTTTTGAACATGAATGTATATATATATTACAAAATGACCACTACAAAGTAAAACAAAGAATATAATACAGATGAAACATCGTAATATAATAAATATTATGAGGTATTTCAGGAACTGCAATGATCGACGACTAGACATATTGGCAATAACTTAGAATATATACAATTGAAGATTGTTTGTGACATCATATATGAGGTGGAATTATACAAAACATTTCTCTTTGTAACATTAGAGTAATAAATAATTGCTTAGGTTAACATTTCAATAATTCTGAGTATGAGTGGCGGAATATTGTAGGTGACGAACACTACCATGCAGCCGGTACAAGGGCTATCCCGAAACTCAGTCCACCTCCCAGCTATAGCAGACGAATACCGGCGTGCTTGGCATAATATATTTACCCCTATGGTAAAGCAGCCGCTATGCCCGATCTACATTCTTTCCTAATCACGATTTTATGTCAATGTATTTAACTTGGCTTTATTGTATTGACTAAACTGACCAACAATAACTAACCTAATCCAATAAAATCAAGTACAATACATCAAAATATAATCATGTTTACTGATTGTAAACACGAATGTAGCGGCATCACGGGTGCGGCTATGCTCAGGCATTTCTAAAAAAAAAAAATTGTACATGTCAAGATTATTATTTGAGTACTTATTTCGGGATTATTTTGATCTACTTGAATTTGTACAAGATTGTGATGGGTATGCATTTAATATAATGGCTTAATTTTGAGTATATGTATACAAAGTCTAATATAGGTTATCACCCTTTCATACGATTATGACGCTTCTTTCGGATATTCTGAGGATACTGAGTACATCTGAGTACATTTATAATTATCACATCCAAATCGATTATTTGTATATGGATACATATGCTGCATTTTGTGTCACCCCAAAGTCTGATAACCCACTCTCATTAAAGTGTGGTGGCACAAAATGACAAGGGGCGAATATAAATATATACATTATATGGACAACCTTTCCTGACTATTTTTAAGAATGAAAGTAAATGTGCATTGCAGAATAATTATTACAAAGCAAATAAAGACAAAATAAAAGCGAAATAGCGTAATATACCAAATATCATTAGGTATGTCAGGGACTGGAATAATCGACAACAGAACATATCGGCAATAAATTTGAATATATACAATTTAAGATGTGTTGTGACATTACATATTAGGTGAAATTATAAAACATATTTATTTGTTTAATAGTAGAGCAAGAAATATTCGCATACATAGACATTTCAATAATTCTGAGGAGGAGTGACGGATTAATTACCGTGACGAACACTGATTTTCTAAACTTGACTCTTGGTCAAAGTCACGAGGCTAGATACCCCACCCACCCACCCACCCCTCGATCCTACTTGGCCCTCACGCAACCGTGGTGCTTAGCGCGGTCGAACCTATATTTCACAAATGTTATGATATTTATATATATATGTGTGTACTGTTACTTAGTAATATTGTATTGTGTAACCTAATCAACTCGACTGATATACATTTAAGTAAGAATACACCGAAATATAATCGTGATTAGGCGCGAATGGAGTGGCACCGCGGCTGCGGCCAATGTTTATAAACAACACGCTTTAGGCCTACATATCAAGATCAATAATTAATGATCCATCATTTCGATATTATTTTGATCTAGTTGAATTTGTAAACAAAATTGATGACTATTCCTATAATATAATCGCTTACTTTGAGGTATTATATATATAACTCCGCTAGGTTATCGGCCTTCAATAGGATTATGACGCTTCTTTCGGATATTCTGAGGATATAGCTAGGAAAATGCGGTAATACACAGTCTTAAAACTGTTATCAAGCTCCGAAAGTCTGAATCGGGTTGAGTTTCGACCCTGTGTAGGAGCAGGGTTGAGTTGGCTTGATATTGGACACCCTTGTATGGCATTTGGGTGTGAAATACGACACCATTTCCAGTCTATCGGAGATAGTGATGGTAAAGAAAAATGCGGCATTAATAAAATTATAATCATAATTATTATAAATGAGGAAAAATAATGCTAAGGGGAGGATGATATGGATAATATACAGGATCGAAATATATGCAAGAGGGATTCGATTCTATCATTGACTAAACACTGATGCTGTAAGCCTATATTGTTTGATATCAATCTTTTTGTATACCCGGGTCCCGGTATCTAGGCCTATAGTTTTTCAGAATCCCAAATGTCTTCCGTTTCAAGTTGGGGAGATTGTGGAGCCACACTTTATAGTGAATATTATATCAATTTGAATAAGAAGAGCCTGCATTTGGTTGTTCATAGAGGTAAGCTACTATATGGTAGAACATTGTTTTTTAGTTTCCTACGACTGGCATTCACTAATTAAGCTGAAACCGTCATGATAGGCCTATGCCTACGATTCGATTCTTCACAGCTTGGCTAAAAAGCGTGATTTCAATATTTCGCAATAGCCTAGATAGGCCTACTCAGAAATTGCATGTCACAGAAAGATAAGGTTACCATTTATGGAAGGAAGGGTTTCTTAGGCCTAGGCCTATTGGTCAATATTGAAGACGCCCCACAATATTGGTAGAAAATCATTTGACATGCCATTTTATTCTACATTATTATAGCCTACCCAACATAGGCTATTTGGAAAAATGTTATTTTAATACCACGAATTTTCCGAGTGTTTTTTATTAACAAAATAGGTCATTTGCATCAATATATAGTATTTGTAATTAATTAGAAATCTCGAGAAAACCTATTTTCCCCATTAGGCCTATCGATCGATGTTGAGACACACCCCCCAATAGTGATTTGAAAAGACATTAGCCTAACCTAACAACCTTACCTAACCTAACCTAGTATTATGGGTGGGGGCTACCGCCCCCACACCCCCGCTGGTTGAATGCTCTCTTAATAAAAAAAAAAAAAAAAATTGGCTGTTGATTATACGAATGTGAAAGAAAAGTCGATGAAGTCTATGGTGTTTACTCTGCAATTTTCAGCTTGATTGTACATTGATAAGGGGAAAGTACCGTATTGACAACCTTGTTACGAAAATTAAATTTTAGTACCATACTTTTATATTAGGTCTTTCCGAGGGTTTAACACATTTTCATATGATCTTTACAGCTATCGATGACTGAAAGTACCGTATTGACAACCTTGTTACGAAAAAGACATTTTAGTACCATACTTTTTTATTAGGTTTTGCCGAGGGTTAAAACAAATTTTCTTATGATCTTTAGAGCATAATTATAGATTCAATATTTATCTTCAAATATATCAACAAAATTTGTGGTATTAAAATAACATTGAACCGGCTATTTACATAATCAGATGTTTTAGGAAACTATTATTACTACTATTCTATAGGTATTTACTTTTGGTAAATCTACAGTTATACTACCCCTCCCCCACTACCACCCACCACCTCCCCCCTTCAAAACACGCCTTTTAACGTGTTTTTGGATGGTTCAGCAGACGCGGAAACTGGAAAAAAAACTTATTTTGATAAACAAATTATCACCAACCAGATTAGGCCTAGCCTAGAGTTTTTCAGGTAATTTGTTGTTTTTTATTTTTTATTTGATATAGCCTACAGTGTTGTTTTAATACCTAGGACCGTCGCATTTTAGTATTTCTAACATTAGCCTAACCTAACCGAAAAGTAGCCTAACCTGTCTCCGCGACGGTCTAAACTCCCCCCTCACGTTCCCTGTTTATGGGTGCGCGACGGTCTAAACCCTGCTCACGTTCCCTGTTTATGGGTTTGCGAAGGTTTGTAATACTTCAATGTATCTATAAAGTCAAATATAAATTTCCGCGCATCATCAAACTATAATAAGTCTACTACTAATAATATTAACCCATTAGTACCAACAGAATAGCGACAAAATAGGGGTAGTATAACTGTAGATTTATCTTACTTTTTAATGGCAATAGGCCTAGGCTATATTAGCCTATCTTTTCTTCAGAATCTTCGAGGAATGTAGGCCTAGGCTAGCCGTTAGTGTTTTATTATTTTTCAAAGTTTGAGTGGAGGATTTGGACCTTCCAGCCCGGGTGCGGGTGTCCTTTTAAAATGACACCGCGAAAGAAGGGCAGGAGCCCGGGTGCTGCTAGTTTTCATCATTAGGGCCTATACCACTCATTACCAGGGTGCCAAAACAGAAATTATCCAGTTCTGGATAATTTTTCTAAGCTTACAAGGATCAACTTTGCGCGGCGTCCGCGGGGGGCACAGCCCCCCGCTACATAACATGGGGTCCAGGGGGCATAGCCCCCCGGCCGCCGGAGAAATTTTGAGATGTGAAGGTAAATATATGCACAATACATGCTCAAAATTTATTAAAAGGAATGAATAATATTGTAAGTAAAAGGGATGGGAAAAATGTTATTTTAACCCTCCAGCCCCGGTTATGTATTATATATATATTCCTCGAAACCCGGGTGTTTTGGCCGAAAAACGTCTAGGCTAGGCTACCGTATATTCGTTAATCAGGCTGCTTCCCGCATTCCCGCGCATCCCCAAGCATAGCTGTGTTATTTACCTGTAGAATGGCATTAAGTAGAGCTCTCTAAGTCAACTGGTTGAGCTGTGATGATGATTTCATTGGAGATAACTTTATAGCCAAAACAGCCACTTTACACCACTTTTCGATACTTAACAACAACATACAGGCACACACGAACAAGCGACGCTCTCCTTCTTGTGGCCGGAGATGCGGAGCGTCGGTCCAGCCGGCTGTTGTTTACATGCGTCGGACCGACGCCTCGCACACCAAGCTCACAGGCTGTGACGTCATGGGTGTTTAAGAGACCTACCTGTTATATGCTTTTTTATGGGCGTTCAAGAGCCCTTCCGGGAACGGAGGGTTAATACCACAAATTTTTCGAGTGTTTTTTATAAACAAAATTGGTCATTTACATCAATATACTGTATAGTGTTTGTAATTAATTAGAAATCTCGGGAAAACCTATTTTCCCCATTAGGCCTATCGATCGATGTTGAGACAGCCCCTCGATAGTGATTTGAAAAGACATTAGCCTAACCTAACAACCTAACCTAGTATTATGAGTGGGGGCTGCCGCCCCCACACCCCCGCTGGTTGAGTACTAATCCCTTAACCCGGCAAGCGCGATAGGCCTCACGGAAGGCTTCCTATAGGGAACGCGATAGGCCTCACGGAAGCAGGACCATAAAAAAAGCTTTCCAAAAAAAAAAGGGCCTATCAAAAAAAAAAAAATTGTCTCTAGGTGAGATAATTCCCCTCCAGTACTCATCCATGTAAATCTCACCCACCCCCCTCCCCTCCTTCCCCACCTTATTCCCCCCTCCCTCCCCTCCTCAATTATCACCTATTTTCCCTCTTATTATCATCATTTATCGGTTATTTTTCTCTCCCGCGATAATGTAGCACAAGTGGGTTGCAGAAAAGATCGATATGTAACACCCAGACACCAGCCCACACCGCCCCGCTTGTCTCAGTTACCTCACAGACAGCGAGAGAGGAGGGTTGACTGTAGCTCTCTCTCGCCTGACATTACGACCGGGTGGCCAATATCTTCGTTTTTCACCACCCAAATGCTTTTCCCACTTATTTTAGCACTCTTGAAGGTTCATATATACATCATATATGTAAAATAAAAGCATACCGAAAACAAATAATGGTCTATATTGTAAATACTGTATAACGAATTCTGTCAGAATCCAAGGCTAGAAATACACAAATAACTACCCTAGCCCCTAGGTCTATTTAGCGCTTACCGGGTTAATAAAAAAATTGGCTGTCGATTATGCGAATGTGAAAGAGAAGTCGATGAAGTCTATGGTGTTTACTGCAATCTTCAGCTTGATTGTACATTGATAACGGGAAAGTACCGTATTGACAACCTTGTTACGAAAATTAAATTTTAGTACCATACTTTTATATTAGGTTTTTCCGAGGGTATAATACATTTTCATATGATCTTTAGAGCTATCGATGACTGAAAGTACCGTATTGACAACCTTGTTACGAAAAAGAAATTTTAGTACTAAGTACCATACTTTTTTATTAGGTTTTGCCGAGGGTTAAAACAAATGTTCTTATGATCTTTAGAGCATATAGATTCAATATTTATCTTCAAATGTATCAACAAAATTTGTGGTATTAAAAATAACATTAAACCAAGGGATGTTATGTATGTTTACTGGTGTTTAATCAGGATACTAGGAGAGCTGGCTGCCTGTACTTCAGTCTCAAAGGGATTCACTTCAGGTCCACTAATATAGGCATTGAAAACAGGTTTTTAAATTATTCTTAGCAGTCTCTGTTTTAGTTTTGTAACTTTTGTCCAATAAAGATTTCATGTATATTTGGTATTATTCTATAATTGCACCTAGGGCCTATACGAGCTAAACAAATTATTATTCTATTTAACAGGAAGGTACGACGAGGTAAGTGATGTGGTATAGGTGGCAATATGCGGAAATGGATTAGAAGGGCATTCTGCCCCCCTCTTACCCCCACGCCCCCTTACGAAAATCTACGGTTATTCACTCCACCCCAACTGGATATCTACCGTTTTACCCAACCAGCGGGGGTGTGGGGGCGGCAGCCCCCACCCATAATACTAGGTTAGGTTAGGTAAGGTTGTTAGGTTAGGCTTATGTCTCTGAAACATTGTAAATCCGTGTCACATCTAGATTGATAGACTTTTGTCAGAGGGGGGCAGAATTCCCTTATAATCCATTTCCGCATATTGCCACCTATACCACATCACTTACCTCGTTGTACCTTCCTGTTAACCTAACAAGTGCTCATGGGGGTAATTGGAAACGTCCCCCTGTGCTGACGTATTTGAGGTGTTTCCGTCACTAAAATATTAATTGTACCATTAATAGCATTAATAATTATCCATATGCGCCTATTATGGGTTGATTATAAAGGTATTAACCTGAAACAACAATAAAACGAGTGAAAACAGCGTTTGGATGGTCAAAATCGGAGATATAGCCCACGAGTTGTATAATGTATGGGTGAGGCAAACTGCTTTCCCGCCAATTTCCCCCAAGGCCACTGAGACACAGTCGATCGATACTCTCTCTCTCTCTCTTGCACTCGCTTGCCATCAGTGATGACAACACCCTGCTTGCAACTCGCTAATGTTAGCACGAAAATATACCTCAGAATAAGGGAATAATAGGGAAGATAGGTGATAACTGAAGGAGAGGAGGAAAGTGGGGAAGGAGGGGAGGTAGAGGACTGAGATTTTGCATGGCCCAGGGGCCAAAAAAAAAAAAAAAAAAAAAAAAATAAAAATAAAAAAATAAAAAAATTTTGATGTCAAAAGTTGATTTTTTGTTTTACTTACTCTCAAGAGTCTTCCCGCAGTCCGCCGGGGGAACTCTTAAGAGTCTCCCCGCAGTTCCCGGGTTAAATACAATAATAATTTGTTTAGCTCGTATAGGTGTTATTATAGAAATTTACCGTATATTTGTTGTTGCATTCCAAGAACTATTACATACTTAATTTATATCCTTTCATATGATACATGAGTTATTATAGAGTACTGGTTAAAATACATACCGGTACCAAGTTTCAAGAATAAACTTTGATTAGAACATTTGTTTGTCTATTATTTTCCCTGGGCCGAGTAAAAAATACCTGGGTAGGCTAGTCCCATCTCGGGTTAAGTACAATCAGTAGGAACGTAGAAACTTACTTTAATTTTCACAACTTTAAAAGACTCAAGATTCTGCTAGGCTAATTCCGAAAATATTCAATCAAGTCTCCGTTACCCCCATGAAGTCAGGTTATAGTAATGACAAGACATACCAATAATATATGTTAGTTAGCGGGTGTGTGGACTGTGGGGATAGTGGCAGCCCCCACTTTGGACACTAAGACTAAGTAAAGTTAGGTTAGGGTAAGGTAATGCAAATTATCTACTCATAACATGATAAACAATTGAACAATAAACTACTGTACTATATTCCTTGAAGAAATAAAAACAAACAATTGTACATAAGGCTGCGGAAAGATTCTTTAGTGATACCCAAGTCATGGCCGGGATTCCGGGAAATCTATAAATGCACTGTAGGCGGTAGGCCTAGCTGCTGGCTGTACACTTATTAAATTGTACCGGTAATCTGGCTAAAAAGTTACCGGTATACAAAATGAGAACATAGAGGCAGGGTGCAGATCCCACTTTGGACACTAAGTTTGGACTTTGGTTAGGGTAAGTTATTGCAAATCTTCCACTCATAATATAAACTACAATAAAATAAGATACCAGTAGATAAGATACTACTGTAGCCTATTCTGCCTACAGCCTATACCTTGAAAACAAAAACAAACGGTAAGACTGCGAAAGTATTCTTCAGTGACAAATCCCTGGTTAGACTAAGAAAGCCCGCCCACGCTCCGCAGCCAAGTGAGACTGACAAAGTTTGGCCTAGGATTCTCAAAGTGGTCCTAAGGGACGAGGAAATGAAATGGAAATTTTTTAAAGGAAGCAGCAAACTGAAGGAGATGGACAGACCAAACAGGAGAAACATTAGAATAATGCCAGATCGCACAATTAAAGAAAGGCAGGCACACACCAAGCTGGCAAAGGAAAGGGATGAAAAAAACGGAGTACTGACGAGGCAGGGAAACATGAGGAAAAAGTGGATCGTAGTGAGCGGGCGGTTGAAGCTGGTCACGGTACAGGAAGCCGGCCGAACAGGACGTGTCCCCACACCTCCACGGAGCCCAACCACCGTGACCCAATCAGGAACGACCATGCCTGGATACTGTATTCCAGTCGAGGTCTGATTAGGGATTTGTACAAAGGGAGAAACATCTCTGAATCCATGTATGTATATGTTTTCCTTAGAAGTCCTACCAACGAGTTGGCACTGGCTGCTGCCTTGGCCACTTGTACTGCTGGCTTCAAATCTGTGGTGACATAAATTCCTAGGTCTTTTTCCTCCTCTGTGGTGGTTAGCGGATTATTCTTCATGTGGTATTGGTACTCTGGGTTCCTCCGTCCCATGTGCATGACCTTGCATTTCTCCTCATTAAATTCTAGTAGCCACTTTTTACTCCACTCTTCCAGCCTGGTAATGTCCTCCTGTAGTCCTTCTCTGTCCAGCGGGGACTTAATTCTCCTGTACAGCTTGGCGGCGTCTGCGAAGAGCTTGCTGTCTGAAGGAACTGTATCCATTAGGTCATTTATGAAAACAAGGAAGAGAACTGGCCTCAGCACACTGCCTTGAGGTACTCCACTCCAGACCCCCAGCCATTCTGAGGGTGCGCCCCTGTTGACAACTCGTTGAATTCTCCGACTCAAGAAGTTCTCGATCCATATTATGATGTCTCCTGATATCCCGACTGCCTGTAGTTTCTTGAGTAGACGGAGACGGGGGACAGTGTCAAAGGCTTTTCTGCAGTCTAAGTAAACCACATCAACGTCATCCCCCTCGTCCATAGCATCTTCTAATTCCTCAAAATATTCGAGCAGCTGCGTTACGCAGGACCTCCTTGATCTGAAACCGTGTTGGGAACTGCTGAGGAGATTGTTGTTTTCCAGATGATTCACTATCCTTTGCTTTAGCAATTTCTCCATTATCTTGCATGGAACTGAAGTAAGGCTGACTGGGCGGTAGTTTAATGGATTTGACTTGTCACCTTTTTTGTATATTGGCGTGACATTTGCCTTCCTCCAGTCCTCAGGTATAATTCTGTCGGTGAGGGTCTTTCTGAACAGCAGCCAGAGAGGAAATGCAAGCGAGGATGCGCACTCCTTTAACACCCTCGGGTGAATCCCATCAGGTCCTGGAGCAGAGTTTTCTCTCAGGCCTTCCAGACATTTTCTTACCTCGTCCTCGGTGAAATCACAGTGACCTATCCCGACACCATCAAATTGGTTTTGAACATTCGGAATGTCCGTTTCTGGCTCTCGTATGAAGACCTTTTGGAATTCTTTATTTAGGAGTTCACTTGCCTCCTGGGGGGAGTTTGTTAAGGTTCCATTGGGGTGTTTGAGCTTGGACACAGCCTCTTTGATCCGGGTTTTGCTTCTCGCGTATGCATAGAAGGCACGTGGTTTTTCTTTGACTTCCTGTGCAAGGGACTTTTCAAACTGATAAACTGCCTCTCTGACTGCTTGTGTTGACTCGTTCCTTCTTTTGCAGTACGCTCTGTATCTTGCTCTGTTTCTCCTCTGTCGGTATCTCTTCCAGGCATCCTCTTTCTGTCTTATTTTACACAGAACTCTCTGTGTCATCCATTTGGGCTTTGGTTTCGTTCCTCTCCGAGTTGTCTGCACTCAAAGCGGAACGCAAGTTTGTACTACCTTGTTGTATTCATCCAAGATGCCTTCCCAGGTCTCCTCAACACTGCTGTTCCTTAGTATCTCCCAGTCAACATTGCTGAACATATGGTTTGCTTGTACATAGTCACCCTTGTGAAAAAGTTTCTTATTACCTTCATCATCACAGTGCAGAGCACCATCCACAGCCATTTTGAAAACTATGACACTGTGATCACTGGCTCCGATTGGAGCTTTGTACTCTATGTTACTTATCTCTAATTCATTCTTGGTCAGGATGAGATCTAAAAGTGACGGGGTATCGCTTCCTCGGGCTCTAGTGAACTCTGCTACATGCTGGTGGAGAAAGGCATCCTGGCAGGTTTCATAGAACTTTGTTTGTTCGCTCCTTGGTCCCCCGTGTACATAGTGATTTTCCCAATCAATTTCCTTAAAGTTAAAATCTCCGCAAATTAGCACCTGATTTACTCCAATATTGCATGCTTCAAGCAAGGTCTGCCTGATACTGCTATTGTAGTCTTCTGTTGAGTTTGGTGGCCTGTACATACATCCCGAGAGGGTAGAGTTTCCTCCAATACTCAACTCACACATGACAGCTTCAACATTTTCCTGGACGTTGTATGAACACTGCGATGAAGGTACGTCCCTTCTCACCAAGATGGTGACGCCTCCTCCGCCCCCTGTTGCTCTGTCCTTCCTGTATACCGTGTATGATTCACAATCGAAGTACCAGGCAGACGATTCCTCTGGACTTAACTTAGTCTCTGAAATAAATATAATACAGTATGTGGTTTATCCTTACTTATAACTAATCCTAAGAGATCACTTTTATTTTTGGTATTAACCCCATCAATATTAGTGTATATACAGGTGAGCTCCTCTATTGGGTTTACTGCAGTGGTGGTGGAAGCGCTAGGCCCGAGTTCTGGTTCTGTGGGGTAACCGGTGGGACTGCAGGGTGGGCTAGTCCGGACGGGGGCGTTCCTGATTGGATCACGGTGGTTGGGCTCCGTGGAGATGTGGCGACACGTCCTGTTCGGCCAGCTTCCTGTACCGTGACCAGCTTCAACCGCCCGCTCACTACGATCCACTTTTTCCTCATGTTTCCCTGCCTCGTCAGTACTCCGTTTTTTTCATCCCTTTCCTTTGCCAGCTTGGTGTGTGCCTGCCTTTCTTTAATTGTGCGATCTGGCATTATTCTGATGTTTCTCCTGTTTGGTCTGTCCATCTCCTTCAGTTTGCTGCTTCCTTTAAAATTTTCCATTTCATTTCCTCGTCCCTTAGGACCACTTTGAGAATCCTAGGCCAAACTTTGTCAGTCTCACTTGGCTGCGGAGCGTGGGCGGGCTTTCTTAGTCTAACCAGGGATTTGTCACTGAAGAATACTTTCGCAGTCTTACCGTTTGTTTTTGTTTTCAAGGTATAGGCTGTAGGCAGAATAGGCTACAGTAGTATCTTATCTACTGGTATCTTATTTTATTGTAGTTTATATTATGAGTGGAAGATTTGCAATAACTTACCCTAACCAAAGTCCAAACTTAGTGTCCAAAGTGGGATCTGCACCCTGCCTCTATGTTCTCATTTTGTATACCGGTAACTTTTTAACCAGATTACCGGTACAATTTAATAAGTGTACAGCCAGCAGCTAGGCCTACCGCCTACAGTGCATTTATAGATTTCCCGGAATCCCGGCCATGACTTGGGTATCACTAAAGAATCTTTCCGCAGCCTTATGTACAATTGTTTGTTTTTATTTCTTCAAGGAATATAGTACAGTAGTTTATTGTTCAATTGTTTATCATGTTATGAGTAGATAATTTGCATTACCTTACCCTAACCTAACTTTACTTAGTCTTAGTGTCCAAAGTGGGGGCTGCCACTATCCCCACAGTCCACATTAGCCTAGCAGAATCTTGAGTCTTTTAAAGTTGTGAAAATTAAAGTAAGTTTCTACGTTCCTACTGATTGTACTTAACCCGAGATGGGAATAGCCTACCCAGGTATTTTTTACTCGGCCCAGGGAAAATAATAGACAAACAAATGTTCTAATCAAAGTTTATTCTTGAAACTTGGTACCGGTATGTATTTTAACCAGTACTCTATAGTAACTCATGTATCATATGAAAGGATATAAATTAAGTATGTAATAGTTCTTGGAATGCAACAACAAATATACGGTAAATTTCTATAATAACACCTATACGAGCTAAACAAATTATTATTGTATTTAACAGGAAGGTACAACGAGGTACGTGATGTGGTATAGGTGGCAATATGCGGAAATGGATTATAAGGGAATTCTGCCCCCCTCTGACAAAAGTATATCAATCTAGATGTGACACGGATTTACAATGTTTCAGAGAGACATATTTTTTGTTAAACAAAAAATACGAGAGAAAAAAAAATACAGGAATGTTGGTCTAGGCTAAGTTTAATATACACTTCCCAGGTCATTTTAACAGTTCTATTGCTTCTATATATCATATAATACAGCATAGAGTAAGTTTTTAATAACTAGAAAAAAAAGGTCATCTAAATAATTACCATAATTGAGGACCTTCGCCGTTCCCGGGTTAAGAGTGGGCTCTGAGTCTTAGCCTACCAGAACCAGATTCCCAGCTGCCTAGCTAACCTTATTTTTTACTGTCTTTAATCTCAAATCTTCCTTGATCTTCATTAGCCTATCAATACATTATACATAGCCCCACTAGTGGGGGCAGTCCTAAGATTGTTGGATAATGGGTTTTCCTAAGCCTAGGCTACTCATTTCTGCTTCAAATCATCATTATCATCATAGGCCTAGGCTAATACAAGTAGGCCTAGGCCTATACAACACTAGGCCTAGGCTTATCTGAAAAAATAATATGCTTGGCTACTTACAAAAATCGCTGTTTGGTGCTTGCTAGAAGTCAGGTTTATCCAAAGTATCACCTTGAACTTATACCTTATATATAATGAGTTCCCCAAGATTAATATGCACAATTTTAGAATGTGTAGGGCACTCGCAATTCACATGAAGTCAATGTTATACTCCAGCCCCTTAATTCACTCTATTTTCCACAAATATATCGGTAAATAACAGCTAAACACATTTCCAAGTGTTCCACAGTTGATTGGCGGCAAGCTAATTTGACGTCATCATTGGATTATTCTCGGAAACACCACAATGGAAAACATAGCTGATATTGGTTCGTTGTTTTCCATTAATCCAACCAGATAATTATATACCCCTGAAAAACCAATAATTCATCATAAAATCGTACTAATTTATAGCTTACCTTATGCCTCAAGGTCTTGCGCTCTTTGCCAAACACATAAAATTGATATTAATTCACTGTTTTTGAGAAATTAGAGACCCCATAAAATTAATACATACGAACAAATATCGTGTATTTTGGCGGGGGGTTAACTGGGATCATTTTTCATCAGAAAACTAACATTCAAACTTATATTAATATTTTACATTACTGTATTCATTTCAGTGAAATTCAGTCAATATATTAAACACATGGAGTAGTTTAGTTAATATATACATAGTTTTAGATAAATACCTATTATTATCCTTTAATCTACATATTATTGAGCATTCGAGTGCCAATAAAATTACGGTAGTTGTGTTCGTCTCGACTCAGCCTTCGGCGCAATATAACATCGGAGTGTAGGGGTACATTGGTTGTTTGTTTGTTTGTTTGTTTTAGCGGACTCTCCCATCCAGGAGTTCGTTCTATGAACGATGGCTGTTTCCTTATTGTAATTTATATTTGTTATATTGGTGCTAAAGTCAGTCACCTCATCCGAACCGAACAAGTTGTGTTTTCACAGTGTAAACAAATAGCTCGCATGACTCGAGCTCTGGATTTATCCGTTTATATTTACATTAATAGCTGCATTTGGACTTCAATACAGGTGATATATAATAGTTCTAAGATCATAGCCAACGTAGAGTACAGTGTAGAGCAAAGCCACTATCGTTTGATGAGTTTAATGTAGAAATAGAATGGCAGGTTTAGCGGGGCTCCCGGCCGCCCCGGGACAGTCACAGGGCTCGCAGCCAATTTCAGTATCAATATTTTTTCAGATGTTAGGTTCGGGATCACGAAGAAAATAGGCGAATTTTGGCACACTGGCCTATACAGTGGTTGTCATTAATTAGAATCGGGTAGGATGTAGTGACCGGGCGTACCGCCATCTTTGTTTACATTACGCGTAGTGGCGTCGGACCTCTCCCATCATGTTTCCGTCTATTTTAACCTAACCTAACCTAACCTAACCTAACCTAACCTAGTATTCATGTAGCCTAGTAGTGACAGGGGGCAAATAGCAGAAAATATAGCGTCGAAATAGACGGGAACGTAAGTGCGAGCGCGGCGAGCGCCCTATGTAAACAATGACGACCGTACGCCCGAACTCTACATCCATCCCTTAGAATCTCCGGAAAAAACGTTTTCCCCATTATCTAACAATCTTAAGATACGGCCCCCGATAGTGGGGAGGGCTATGAAGTACAGGGAAATTGAGGGGTAAAAGACGAAAATAAGGGGTAATATTAGCCTAACCTAACAACCTTACCTAACCTAACCTAGTTATGGTGATGGGCTGGTCTATCAGAGTGAGAACTGAGCGATCTCTGCCATACCCATAGCTTACTCTGACTGTTCCTTTTACTTATATATTTTCTAGATCTCAAGTGACGGCGTTTCTTGCGTGGATTGACCTCCTAATCTACCAAGATTGGAAGCCAAAGCGTCACATCTTTCCTTTGCCCCTCAACTTTCTCTTCATAATTGCTGAGGGGCACAGGGCCCTGGGTGGGGCTTTGGTTTCCCGGGCGTTTCCGCACCCTCCTCAGCTCCCCGCCATGGAGTGGCTTCGGTCACCCAGGCTTTATTGTGGTCGGCAGGGAGGGTTCTGTGGGGGCGCTCGGTTATGGCCTTGGCCTTGCTCGGGGCCTTGGGGCTGTTCGGCCAGGCAGCTTGGGGAAAAACAACAACAACAACAACCTAACCTAGTACAGTAAACTTCCGTTAATCCGAAGGGCAGCGGACCGGCCCTCGTTCGGATTAGTGGATTTTTCGGATTATCGGACTTTACCCCTATGAACCTGTGTATGACGAAAACATCGAGACATTAGGCCACCCAAATGACACAATGGTGCACACACACAGTCAGACGAACCACCGACGAGACAACACCTCCGCACTCACGCTCCCGAAAATCAGCTGATCTAGCAAGCTGTTTACAGCGTTCGTCAAATAAACTCACCTAAACTTGAGTATAAGGATATTTTGTGTTGTCCTGTATTATAATGCAGTATTAAAATAATTTGAGATTAAAATCAAGTGAGGATATTTCGAGTGATAAAAAAAAAATCAAGCGATTGTGAATGCGAGTGGATGTAAACAAATATGGCTGACTTTGATGGATTTGAAGTCGGTGAGACCGAGGGCATTCTAGGGAAAATTATACGTGAGCTGAATGACATTAAAAGGTGGAAGGAGGATATGCAGGAGTGGAAGGTGAGTGTTAGTTCACAGATTGAGGCTATATGTTCAATATGTGGTGCTCAGGCTGGGGACATTGAGCCTGGACAAGATTTGAGTCGGGCTAGCCTAAAAGAAATTCAAACTCATATGGGGCAACTCCGGGACGAAAATGAAGCTTTAAGATTGCAACTTGAAGAATACAAAGGGCAAACCAAGGAAATGAAAACACATGTGGAGGAGATTAAGGAGAAACACAATAAATGGGTTAATGACGAAGGAGGAAAAGTGAAGGAAGTGGCAATGAAGGAAATCATGGAAGAACAAAAGAAACAATCAGAACGGGAAAATAAAGATTTAGAATCAGTGGTAGTAAAAGCTATGAGGAGAAATGAACAGGTCCTGCGTGAAACAATAGATAGAAATAAGTGTATTATTGTATTTGGGGATATAGAGGAGCACATTATTGAGAGGAAAGCTAGGGATAAGGAAGAAATTAATAAGGTAAAAACATTGATCAAGCATGTCGATGAAGAAGGAAACAACTGGAGAGATGATATTGAAGAAGTTAGGAGAATGGGTAAATATAGTAAGGGAGACACAAGGCCAATGAGAGTGCAGTTTAGGTCTAGGGTAACAGTGGATGCAATAATGAACGTAACATGGAGACTTAACTTGACCAGCAAGTTTAAGAAAATTACAATTAGAAAAGACATGAGTATTGAGGATCGAAACATAAGAAAGGAATTGCAAACCGAGGCAAATGTAAAGAATGGAGAAAGGACGAAAGAAGACGAAAAGAAGTTTTTCTGGAGAGTGTGGGAGGGAAAACTCAAGAAATGGTATATAAAGCGAAGGGACGAAGTAGGGAGGGAAAAGGAGATGGTGCGGGTGACGGGGGAGAAGGCAGAGAGAGAAACAGTCCAAGTGGAGGCAGAGGGAGGGGAGGTGGAAACGGTGCGAGAAACAGTCCAGGTGGAGACAAGAGAAGAGGAGACAAGCTAGGAAATAAATTGGGAGGGGTACGTACAAAAAAGAAAGGAACGGGCAGGGACGAGAAAAATAGGGAAAATACTGGAAACGCAAAGTTCATGTATACAAATATTGATGGGTTAATTTCCAAAAAGATTGAGTTTGACGAATATGTAAAGAGAGAGAGGCCCGGGGTAGTATGTTTGACTGAAACTAAGCTTAACCAGGAGGTAGACACGAATATAATTAGTTGTGCAGGATACAGTACATGGAGAAGAGACAGGTTAGGAAAGCTAGGAGGAGGAGTGTTGATCATGGTAGATAATAAAATTACTGCTAAAGAATTAAAACTTGGTGATAGCATTGCTGAAGTGGTAGCAGTTGAAATTGAGGATAATGATAGGTCAAAATTGGACATTGTATCAGTTTATTTACCTCCTAAGACTAAATCTTGGAGCAACGATGAATATAATGAATTAATTTTGGAAACCTTGCGTATGTTAGAAATTATTTGTAAAAGGAAAAATAGGCTTATTCTTGCAGGGGACTTTAATTGCGGGGAGGTGGATTGGGAATGTTTGGATGCGGGTTCAAATGAAAATACTTGGGGTAGTAAATTTCTTGAACTAACAATGGGGTACCTATTAACACAACACGTTATGGAAAATACAAGATTTAGAGGAGGTGATGAACCATCAAGACTCGACTTATTATTCACCAAAGACCCCCAAGAAATAAAGAACCTAACATATTTGAGTCCCATGGGAAAAAGCGATCATGCTGTGATTGAATTTGAATTGACAGTGGAATTTCTGGAAGGCAGAGAGGAGGAACATAGGGAATATAGACTAAATTATAGTAAGGCGGATTATGAATCATTACGAGGATACTTTGCAAATATAGATTGGTCATTTATTGAGCAAGAACAGAATATTCAGGTAAAATACACCATGTTACTAGACATTTACAGGGAGGGGGTAGATAAATATGTACCAACATTTAAGGATAGAAAGCTGGTTAAGGAGAAAGAGTGGTTTAACATGCGATGTCACATTGCCCAGAACAAAAAGGACTCTGCATGGAATAAAGTGAGAAGGAGACACACTGAGGAAAAATGGAATGAGTATAAGAATGCTAGAAACAACTATGTCAGGACTATAAGAGAGGAGAAAAAGAACTTTGAAAAAGATATAGTAAACAAATGTAATAAAGAACCCAAACTGTTCTATAGTTATATCAACGGCAAAACAAAAATAAAGGACAAAATAACAAAGCTTAGGGTAGAGGGTCAATTATATGAAGACACAGTGGGTATGTGTGAAATTATGAATGATACATTAACATCCGTGTTTGTGGAGGAGGATGACTATATAGAACCTGTGGTGGAATTGAACGAGATACAGGGACTAGAGTCGATAGAAGTCAACAAGGACGAACTAAAATCATTGTTAGAAGAATTGGACGTGAGAAAATCTATGGGCCCAGATAACATTGCTGGATGGGTATTGAGAGAATGTTCTGAACAACTAGTGAGACCTATTTTTAATATTGTTCAACACTCATTAAACAAGGGGGAACTTCCCTTAGAATGGAAACAAGCAAATATAACTCCAATATATAAAAGTGGAAATAAAGAAGACCCGCTAAATTATCGACCGGTATCCTTAACGAGTGTTATATGCAAGCTTTGTGAAAAGATTATTAGAAAAAGATGGGTGGGTATGTTGGAGGAGAGGGAAATAATTTCAAGCAAGCAGTTCGGGTTCAGAAAAGGTCATTCGTGTACCACAAATTTGTTGAGTTACTATGATAGGGTAATTGACATTGTACAAGGGAGGGAGGGGTGGGTGGATTGTATTTACTTAGATTTCAAGAAGGCATTTGATAAGGTGCCTCATAAGAGATTGTTGTGGAAGCTCAGGACTGTGGGGCGGGTTGAGGGAGTATTATTAAAGTGGATGGAAAACTATTTAATTGGGAGGGAAATGCGAACAGTAATAAAAGGAAAGTTCTCCTCGTGGAAAAGGGTAAAAAGCGGAGTGCCTCAAGGATCGGTGTTGGCCCCAATCATGTTTTTGGTTTTCATCAACGACCTTCAAATGGGAATAGGCTCATATATATCTATGTTTGCTGATGATGCAAAATTAATGAAGCATATTACAAGTAGGAGTAGTTGTGAAGAATTACAGAGAGACCTAGATAAGTTATATGAGTGGAGTCAAACTTGGAAAATGGAATTCAACACGAGTAAGTGTCAGGTTCTTGAGATGGGAAAAAGTAAATATAGACCTTCTTGGGGATATAAAATAGGAGATGAAATAATTAGTAAAGCTGTGAAAGCAAAAGACCTAGGGGTAGTTGTGGCAGACAGCTTGTCACCTGAACAGCATATAAATAAAATAACTGGTGAAACCTATGCAGTGTTGACTAACATGAGAATAGCTCTGAATTATTTAGATGAAGAGATGTTAGCAAAAATAATAGGGACAATAATACGACCAAGACTGGAGTATGCAGCAGTGGTGTGGTCTCCACACCTTATAAAACATAATAAAAAACTGGAAAGAGTTCAGAGAGTTGCCACTAAGATGATAGCTAGCCTTAGAGACCTGCCTTATGAGGAAAGATTGGAGAGGCTAAAGCTGCCAACGCTGAGGGAG
>JBAKBP010024331.1:0-35372 GCA_037953745.1 Lithodes maja
CTGAGATTAGGAGGCACGAGGCTGAGCTTAGGTACGACTCAGAGAAATATTGTGCTCAAATAGATTTAGATAAGACTCATGCAGAGTCGACAGGGATTCGGATGGGCCGGGAGGGCCAAGTAAGAGAACAGTCCTTGTCCCACTTAGTCAAGTTGGTGCCGGCATTTAGTGAAACTGAAGTCACAGAATTTTTTAATCGTTTTGAGAAGAAGTGTAGGGAGCATAATTGGCCTGAAGAGAAGTGGGCAGCTCTGGTCTCCTCAAGACTTACGGGTAAGGGTCTGAAGGCTTATGATGCACTGCCTTTAGAGTCTTGCATTGACTACCCAGAATTGAAGAGAGCTGTCCTACGGGCATACGAGTTGCAACCAGAAACATATCGATTGAAGTTTCGGGGTGTTACAAAGACTAGGGAGGCGACCTTTCTTGAACATGCCCGGGACTTAAAAGATGCACTTGCTAACTGGACACGTTCTGAGAAAGCTGAGACGGCCGAACAGTTGACTGAGCTGTTTCTGCTCGAGCAGTTTTATAAGTGTACAGGTGCAGAAATGACTTTAACTATTAAAGAAAAGAATCCAAAAACTCTACAGGAGGCAGCTGAGATGGCTGACCTCCGGGCTATCATTAATTCGTGGGTGCGGGTCTGCCCAGCGTAGTGAGGCAGGTAACAAGGGGCGTGACGCCCCACCCCCCCGAGTTAGTGATATACATTATGCAAACAAGTACAAGAGTTATGATACCAAGACTGACCACAAGACTAGCACCGTCCCATTTAAGAAGGGGCCGGGCCCTTCCCAGTACCAAGGGAAGCCCAAAGGGGAGTTAGAGTGTTATCAATGTCTAAAAAGGGGCACTTTGCAAGAGTCTGTCCTAGCAAACCACCTACAGCAGCTGTGTCTTTGGCCTGCAACATTGGTGTGTCTCTGAAGCCTTCTGAGTTTGCCCGGGGCAGTTCGTCAGAGGCTGAGGCACAGCCAATGCAGAAGCACCTGGGAGGCTCGAACCCTGCTCAGGATGTTTTTTGCGACCATAGAGGACGGGGTTGCGTGATGTGGGCGGGGCGCAAGCATGGAGTAGAGGTCTTGCGTGATACAGGTGCTTCCCAGACTTTGATGAAAAACTTGACTGGCTACCCTATAAATGCGGCTCGGGTGGTGGTGGTGCAGGGTATTAATGCAACTCGGTCATACCCGCTGGTGCGGTTGGAGTTGGAGGTGGATGGTGTGGCACGTGAATTGGATGTTGGGATTGTGGAGAAACTGCCAGTGGAGGGCGTCGACCTTCTTCTCGGCAACGACTTTGCAATGCCCGCTTCTGAGGTTCTACCCTTAGTCGTTGCCGAGCGGCCGGCCGACGTGAGTAGGGAAGAGCGAGAGTGGGTCGAGCGGTGCCAGGCACAACCCATGGCGTGTGCTGTCACCCGAGCTCGGGCAGCTAAAGTGTCACAGCCTAGTCCTCCGTCTTCAGACCAGCAGAGGAACGATCAACAGGAGGAGGCTAAAGCTGGAGTTGGTTTTAAGAGTTTTGACTCGGCGGCTCTCCTGGGTGATTCAGTATTAGCACCATTACTTAGTTCTGGAGTAGCCCCTGGGCCTGTCATCGAGAGTGACGAGGCTGGGCATGACGAGTCTCCACGACAGCAACGTTATGAACATCGAGAGAGACAGAGGGAGCAGCTCAGTATCGGGGAGGGTCATGCATTGCTCCGGGAGCAGTTAGATCGCTTGGCACCCTCAGATATACGTCGGTTGCAGCTGGAGGACCCTGAGCTCCAAACGTGTGCTAATGGAGCTGTGGAGCTCGACGAGGACGGTGATGCACAGCCGGGAGATTTTTTTTATTTAGATGGCATCCTGTATCGGCGTTTTCAAGACCCTAACCGTAGCTGGAAGATGGGGTCCGGGGTAGTGGACCAGTTGATGGTGCCGCGGGAGTGCAGGGATAGCCTACTGAGTTTGGCGCATGACACACCGCTGGCAGGACATTTGGGGGTAAGAAAAACGGTGGCGGCTTTGGGGAAGTTGTTTTGGTGGCCGGGGATGAAGTCTCATGTGCAGTCCTGGATAAACTCATGTGATATTTGTCAACGGGTCGGGAAACCAAACCAAGTTATTCCTAAAGCTCCGTTGCACCCTATTCCTGTAATTGGGCCACCTTTTAGTAAGATTGTTGTTGACATGGTTGGTCCCCTCCCTCCCACAAAGGCTGGTAATAAATTTTTGTTAACCATCATGGATGTTGCCACTAGATACCCCGATGCATACCCCATGAAAAACGGCATGGCTAAGACGGTAGTCAGTAACTTGTTGTGGTACTTTTCAAGGTACGGGTACCCGGAGGAGATTCAGTCTGATCAGGGGTCCAATTTCACCTCCAATCTCTTTAAGCAAACAATGCAACAGCATGGAATACGGGCGGTGGTATCGTCAGCGTATCACCCTGAGAGCCAAGGGGTGCTTGAGCGGTGGCATGCCACCCTTAAAAGCATGCTCAGGTGTTATTGTGCTGATAACGGAAGAGATTGGGATCTTGGATTGCCGTATGTACTGTTTGCTGCTCGGGAAGTGCCTGGTGAGAGCCTGGGATTTAGTCCAAACGAGCTGATTTTTGGACACCGAGTCAGGGGCCCCCTTAATATGCTGCGGGAAATTTGGGAAGGAACTGTGCCGCCTTGTTCCTTGTTGAAGTATGTGTTTGAAAGCCGTGAGCGCATGCTTAAGAGTCTGGAGATGGCAGGTCGGAATTTAACAGGGTCACAAGCTTTAATGAAGGACAGGTATGATCGCAAAGTGAAGCTCCGGGAGTTCATTGTGGGACAGGAGGTGTTGATTTTGTTGCCTTTGGTGGGTAACCCCTTGTCGGCGAAGTATACTGGACCCTATAAAATTGTGGAGAAAATTTCGGACCTAGATTACCTTGTTGCCACTCCAGACAGGAGGAAGAAGAATCAGTTATGTCACGTGAACCTGATAAAAGAGTATGTGAGGCGCCCCTCTGAGCCTCTCACTGTCCCTGTGTTGGCTTGTTGCGGCCGTGGTGGAGAAGGAGAGGGGGACAGTCAAGCTTCAGAGGAGGATAGCTGGGATCACCATGTTTCAGCGGATCAGTGGGCGGGGAACTCGAGCCTAAGGGCTGACGAGGCTATAGCCCATTTGCCTGAGCCGCAATTTGAAGCTATCCGTCAGTTGCTCGGTTTATACCCCACTGTATTCGCTGAACATCCAGGCCTCACTACTCAGGCTATGCATGATGTTGACGTGGGGCACCATCTACCCTTTAAGTCAATCCCATACCGTGTGCCCCCCATAAAACTACCCGCTCTGAGGGATGAGTTGGAGTATATGCTCGGTAGAGGGTTGATAGAGAAAGGTACCGTTAAATGGACTTCCCCCGTAACACTGCAGCCTAAACCAGATGGCAAGGTACGCTTCTGTATTGATTTCCGTAGGCTAAACGGTTTGACTCCAACTAACCCATATCCTCTTCCTCGGGTTGATGATAGTGTTGATAAAATTGGTAATGCTCGGTTTTTGTCTAAAGTTGATTTAGTAAAAGGTTACTGGCAAGTACCTTTGTCCGAGCGCGCTAAAGAGGTATGTGGTTTTGTGGTGGACGGGAGTACTTACCGGTGTAATGTTATGCCCTACGGACTTAAGAATGCACCAGCAACGTGTCAGAGCCTGATGAATGAAAGTGAAAAGGACAATGATGCGCTGGGGCATTTCGAGATCTATGTTCCAGCCTATGGTCCGGTCGGTGTAGTTTACCCAGATCATTACCCTCTCGAGATCTTGGACCAGTTTCACAATCGGAATATGAGGCTGACCAGGTGGTCACTAAGGTTATTGGTATATAACCTGGACATAAGCCATATTGCCGGTTGTGACAACGAGGTTGCATGTGGTCGTTCAGGGGTATATGATCCTGGGTAGATTGACACACGGGTAGCCTCCTGCTTTGGTTTGAGTAGTATTTTGCGCTTGGTGCTTGTTGGCTCGCGGTTGTAGCCCAGCGTATTGGGTCGTAAAAGCAGGATTGTTGAGCGTTTGGTATAGAAGAAAATAGGCTGCCCTTATAGTGCAGCCGGAAAAAACATATTAAAATATAAAAATCATATAAAAACTCTTTCTTTTTGATATAGATAATTGTATAAGTTTGTCATAGCCTATAGTGTTTGAGTAGTCCACGAACTATCAAACGGCTGAGCTGCTGTAAGCTCGCTCTGGGAGCATGATATTATGTCTTTTACTATTGTTGGGAGGAGTTATGAAATGTGAATTTTTTTTTATATAAGATGTGTTTTAGTAATAAACTCAGCGTTGTTTTAGTGCCATGCGGTCGCTGGTGTGAGGGGTTTGATGGGGTTCTGTATATCAGATTTTAGCTCAGGGTTGAGCAAGTAAAATCTTGGGGGAGGTGTGACGCATGTCGAGTATGAGCATGCTGTACAGAACGCCCAGTCAGGCCCCACTCTCGCTAGGATCGTCAGGGCAGGAACTTTGGCTGTAGTCTGTGTAGAGTTTCCTAACTCAGTTTATGTGAACCGTTGTACTATAAGTATTATCATTATGTATTTTGTTTTCTTCTAAGTCAACGAGTTCTATTTTATATCATTAGATATAAGTATTGTGTGTGGGACTTATATGTAATGATGAGAGGAGAGAGAGAGAGATATTACGTCACGGGGACCAGTGAGTGCGCCACGCGGGCAGATAGGCCTAATTCCCTCCTCCCTCCTCCCTTCCTCCCTTTCAGCGCGTGGGAAGTTCTTTGTCAATCCCAGATTGAGAGAGAATATGACGTCATGATTGCCAGTGGGCGGTCCTTAAGTAGTTTGAGGATATGCCGCTAGAGGGCCGAGTATAAAAAGAGAGGTTCTTGCCACCATTTCTTCAGAACTCATCAGGCAAAGCGACTTCTCATATCCCTTGCAACTATCCATATTCTTCCGACTGATGTGAACTTTCTCTACTCTCTGAACAGCCTATCTTCTTCTCTTCTCGTCCCTGTTTAACCTCCATGACCCCTTTGGTGCAGATTTAGTCAGCCAAAGTATTATCACTTGAGTTCTCACGAGATAAGTGCCTGTTAGATAGCCTATTTTTGGAAGGGTTAACTAGAATAGGATTGATTGATGTTTGTTGCACTCGTATATGCATTTCCCTGTGTGCGATTATTCATGTTCCTGTTTTCTGCTGGTTTAGGCAATGCTAGACTGGGATAGGGTTTCTGAGTTGTGATTTCCTATGAGTACTAGGTTGCGGTTGAACCAGTACAATTGCAACGGAGACGTGGAACGCCTAGGTGGTCTTTCTGACTGTGTACCGTGGGAGTTTAGCACTGTGTTGCGAGTGAGGGCTTTTGCCTGTGCCACCCAACACTGTGCTATCTCATTTGCTTGACTTTGAGAGGATCGCCAGGAGAGAACCAGATACTAGTGATCTGGATCTCTCAAGAGAGCATCCCGTCAATTACCGTAATTTGGCCGCACAGTCTTAAGGACCTCGCTAGGCTACGAGCCGCTTGCTCAGCCATTGTCTCTTAACCTTAGATATCCCAGCTAGACTTTGCTCGACCAGCAGATACAGCATAGTATTGAAGCTTCTCCTTATGTATATTATTGTTTAAGCACTATTGATTTCATGTGTGGCACGCTTAGCTACTTCAGAGATTAGTGGCCCACGAGCACAATCTTAGTAGGCTATTGCCAGTGCATTGTCGGAGTACTTCTTCTTAATGTTTGCCATATCCTATTGCTTATTCTTATTCTTATAATTCTTCTTATGTCAATTTAAAGCCTTTAATTACCAGTGAGTTATTCATTAAATTGCTGTTCAAAATCCGATACTTACTTCTTACGAGTATTCGAGAAGCATCTAACTTATCAGAAGATTCCTTGCTTGATGCTCGAGGACTATTGTTTAACGTAACGTAATAGTGCCGATCCGAAGTAGAGGGTGGAGGACTTCTTAAGTTCTTAGTTCAAGGGTGGATTACTTCGGCTTCGGCCAACACTATTCTTTAGTGTTGTAGTACTTTCTTCTTTGTTTGATTGTTGACCAGACTAGATAACTCCCGTTTTGCTATTAGTCTGTTGTGTGAAACGCTAGTACCGAGTTCTTGTATACCCCGTTATAGCAGATAGAACTCTGGAGGGTAGTGGCGTTTTTTGTTCGGCTGGCAGTACTCTGGGGTTGGGATCGTGTGTTTCCGTTGTGGCAGCGAGCCATACTCGAGTCCTGTGTAAGAGCCCTAGTGTACCCGAGTGCCCGGTCGTAACAGCATAAACAAATCCTCTTCTTGTATTTTATATATCTAAGTCTAGCCAATACTGTACTTGGTTGAACTTTTTATCTTGGTTATCTATATAAATCGCACACACTAACATTTGTCAAGATGGTTTTAATATTGATTTAGAATAATTTAGTTACTGTAATACTTTTTGATAGCCTATTTATTAATCGCATTTCAGATACTTGTCACCATATTAATAGGCCTCTCACAATTTTGCCAGGGATATTACTAACTCCATTATTATTATTATTGTGTTGACCACTGTATAAACTAATATACAGGCTTTAGCCTAACTGTGTCATACTGCTAATATAATTTTATTTTTATTTTCAGGCATAACATTGTGTTCTATTGCTAACATATTCTTTTTGTGATTAACATATTTTGTTTGTGATTTACAGGCATTAATTGTACCATATTGCTAACCAATATTTTTTGTTACTGTACTGTATACTGCTTTCCAGTGTTCTCATTAGGCTAAATTAACCCTCTCCCACTTTTTTTTCCAGTACATTTTGTAACAAATTACTAGTCCATTTGCAATTTTCAGGCTTTAACTGTGTCATACTGCTAACATCAATTTTTGTTTTATTTTCAGGCATAAATTGTGTTCTATTGCTAACATATGGTTTGTGATTTACAGGCATAATATTCTTTTTGTGATTAACATATTCTTTTTGTGATTTACAGGCATTAATTGTACCATATTGCTAACAAATATTTTTTGTTACTGTACTGTATACTGTTTTCCAGATTTCCTCACTAGGCTACATTAACCCTCTCCCACCTTTTTTTTCCAGTAAATGTTGTAACAAATTTCTAGTCCATTTGTGATTTTCAGGCTTTAACTGTGTCATACTGCCAACATACATTTTTGTTTTATTTTCAGGCATAAATTGTGTTCTATTGCTAACATATTTTTTGTGATTTACAGTCATATTAATTTTATCATATTGCTAACAAAATTTTGTGTGATTTTCAGGCATTAATTGTATCACATTGCTAACATACTTTTTTTGTGATTTTCAGGCTTTAATTGTACCATTTTGCTAACGTAAATTTGTGTGATTTTCAGGTATATTGTGATTATATCGTCATGGCGCCGCAACGAACCTGCACGAGTTGTTCCGGTAAATTTGGCCCTACCATGTTTGTTGATACTGATGTCCAAATTTGTAGATTTTGCCAGCTCCGAGAGAAGATTGTGGATGAATTGAATGCAGCTCACCGCAAGATCGATGCCCTGACTACGTAGCTTGAATCCCTTCAAGAATTTGCCACACTCAACGTAGGAGTGCCCTCGGCCCAAGAAACCACTACGATGTCAACTGCCATTCCAGTGCATACAGTACCGGTACCGGTACCCACACCAGCAGCTACCTTAGATGTTGCAGAAAACAACAATGACTCTAGTCTCACTCCCCCCCAGGACAACTTTCAGTTAGTTAGAAACAATGTGCATCCCAGTACCAGTACAAGGAAGGTCCCGACAACATGCCAAAACCGCTTCAAAATTCTTGCTATTGACGAGGAAGAGGAAACGGAAGAAGTTCGGCTTGTGGGCGACTCCATGGTCCGTGGCCAACTAAACAAGTTCTGCGACAGGGCACCCAGGACCAGAAAGCGATTCTGTATCCCAGGTGGCGGCGTGGACGACATTGTTGTGGCTGTGGAAGAGGGTTCCACTACGTACGTCATCCACGTTGGATCTAACGATGTCCAACGGACGCAGTCAGAGGAACTACTTTGCAAGTACCGGCGGCTGATCAGGTCCTTCAAGGAAAAATCTAATAGAATCTTAATTTCAGGAATTGTTCCCCAGATTGATGTAGAAAACCGATTCTACAACATAGCTACCAGTACAAATCGCCGACTAGCCAAACTCTGCAGGGAGGAGGACATCGGCTTTGTCGACACGTGGGATCATTTTTACTATGATAAATCTTTGTTTTCAGGAGATGGTGTACATCTCAATGAAGTAGGAGCTGCACGTCTTGGTCGTCTGCTGAACCATGCAGTCAAGGATTTCCGTTCAAAAAACGGGGTCAACCGGGAGTATCCAGGCAGGGTAGTGTAAGTCAAATATGAACTGAAAATTCAGACAATGCACAATCAGTAACATCCAACTCTAATACTCTTAAGGTGTTTTATGTAAATGCTCGTAGCATACGCAATACATTTTCAGATCTAGAGGAAATCGTGTTTACAGAACATTATGATATAATCGGCATTACAGAATCTTGGTTAAATACGGAAGACAGGGACTTTTTAGCCGAATATACGCTTCCTGGTTATACAATGTTTGAGAAAAGTCGGATCAATAGAAATGGAGGAGGAGTTCTGTTTTTTATATAGGAAAGTCTTAATCCCGTCTTAATGTCAAAACCTTAAATTGCGAATATACACATATCTTACGTACTATTAAATAATAAACGAGGAATTAAAATAACACTAGCTTTAGTATACAGACCCCCAGCTCAATCAGTGCAAACTGACAGTGAAATTTATGAACAAATTGCAAAAATAACTAACATACACGATACCGTAATTCTTGGCGAAGTCAACTTACCCGTAACTAAATGGGGCGATATTCTTACTTCACACTCTGGACACGACCTCTATGCTAACTTGCAAGAGAGTTCACTTTTTCAATTTGTACAATCTCCGACCCGTGGTAATAATGTGCTTGACCATGTACTCGCAACAAAAGAAGAATTAATAGAGAATTTGAATGTAGGTGATGAATTCGGTAACAGCGACCATCGTACGATAACTTTCACTTTAAAGTTTACTAGTAACAAATCAAATATGAGCATTGAGAAAGTCCCTAATTTCAAGAAAGCAAATTTTCATAAACTTAAATCAAAGCTTAAAGAAACTGACTGGAGTTTTCTGACTAACAATAACGACATAAATACATCTTGGGAGTGTTTCACAACCACTTACCTTAAGGCAGTGCAAGACTGCATACCATCGAAAATACGGCATCCAGGCCATAATGATAAGCCCAAATGGTCGAATAAAGATATTTCAGACTGTCTGCTTGCTAAAAATTTTGCTAATGATAGATTAAAATCCTCACAAAATGACGAAGAACGGGTGAAATTTGTAGAGCTACGACGTAAAGCCAAAAAGTTAATTAAGCAAGGTAAAAAGACCCTGGAGTTACATGTTGTGAATCAAAGTAAAACAAACCCGAAAGAATTCTATAGTTATATCAGAAAGAAAATAGTAGTTACTTCAACTGTTGGTCCAACAGTTAGTCGATGAAAATGGAGAATACACCAAAGACGAAGTACAAATGAGTAATGCCCTCAATACCTTCTTTGCATAAGTTTTTATAACCGAAGACCTCAGTGATATCCCTACACCATCGCCGATTCAGATTGATAATTCAGATGTTTTAAGCAATATTACCGTTACAGAGAGAGAAGTATTGAATTGTTTAGATAAACTCAAGGTAAATAAAACGCCTGGACCTGATACAATCTCGCCTAGAGTTCTAAAGGAAGCTAAGGATGAGCTCTCCAAACCACTGACATTGCTATTCAATGAATCCTTGCAGTCTGGGACTATGCCTGATCAGTGGAAGCTAAGCAACGTAACACCGATATTAAAAAAAGGCAGCAAATCCCTATCCAGCAACTATCGTCCAATTAGCTTAACCTCAATTGTATGTAAAATGCTAGAAACGGTCATAAGCGACAGACTCATAAATCACTTAGAGGCAAATAACTTACTTAAAGATACTCAACACGGCTTTCGTAAAAAACGTTCCTGTTTAACAAACCTCTTAGACTTCTTCCACGATATCCTCAACCTCTACGATGAGAGTAAAGCTGTAGATATTATATACCTTGATTTTCAAAAGGCCTTTGACTAAGTTCCCCACAAACGTTTACTGCTAAAACTAAAAGCGCATGGAATACAAGACGGTGTGTTGAAATGGATAGAAAATTGGCTCATCGACAGAAAGCAAAGAGTAGTCATAAACGGTAAGGCATCTAAATGGACCAATGTAAGTAGCGGGGTACC
This sequence comes from Lithodes maja, assembly GCA_037953745.1. Classification (NCBI taxonomy): domain Eukaryota; kingdom Metazoa; phylum Arthropoda; class Malacostraca; order Decapoda; family Lithodidae; genus Lithodes; species Lithodes maja. Next base: position 10,333 of record JBAKBP010024331.1, read on the forward strand.
CCAGGGATCGGTACTAGGACCGATTCTCTTTCTAATTTACATCAACGACATAGATGAGGGTCTCACCTGTACAATCTCAAAATTTGCTGACGATACAAAAATTGCAAATAGCGTACTCTCAAAAGAACAAGTTGATGATATGCAACACAATCTAGATAAATTGTCATGTTGGGCCCAAATTTGGCAAATGAGTTTCAATGCGGATAATGTAAAGTACTACATATCGGATACCTAAATGAGAAAGCAAACTATTCGATGAATGGCACTCAGCTTAAGAATGTAAACAGAGAAACCGATCTGGGAGTAACAATATCGAGTAACCTAAACTGAGTCAACAATGTTCAGAAGTTGTTAAGAAGGCAAACAAAATAATTGGCTTTATAGGCAGGTCATTTGAGCATAAATCCAAAGAAGTTATCCTAACCCTTTACAATTCCTTAGTCCGCCCTCTTCTCGAATACTGCGTTCAATCCTGGCACCCTTATTAGCAAAAAGATATAAACAAGCTAGAACGAGTTCAACGTAGAGTTACCAAAATGATACCTAGCCTAAAGAACAAACCATACAAAGAGCGTCTTGGAGAATTAAATCTATTTCCTTTAACCCAGTGCAGATTAAGAGGTGACTTAATTCAAGTGTTCAAAATCATCAAAGGCATTGACAATAATTATGAACTGTAGCAAGTACTTCACTATCGACCAATCTAATTACACACGGGGAAACGGTAGCAAAATTATTGGTAAATATTTTAACTCACACGAATCTAAGAATTTCTTCTTCAATCGAGTTGTCAACTTGTGGAATGGGCTTCCCCGAAACGTAATAGACTGCAGCACCGTTGATTCATTTAAACTCCGCTTAGACAAATATCTCTCATCAAACCCGCGACTGACTGCGTTTGTAAATTAATTACTTTATTTTTTTCCCCCCTCAGTTACTAACCCATCTGTCCCCTACTAACTTCCTAATCCTGCCACGGACATTAGTTCCAGGGTAGTAGTTCCCTTTCCAATGTTCCCTTACCCACTCTAAACTACTGTTTGGACACTTGATCCTCAGTGTTTTGGAGGACAAGCAGCCTAGAAGGGTCACTAGACCTGATGTTGTTTTGATTTCCTTTGTACTCCTTTGTATACATGAGCATTTAGAGGCCTTTTTTGATGAGGAGGTTACCAGATTTGTCATCAAGGAGACAAACAAGCAGCACCAATTCCAGGTCCAAATGTTTGACAAGGTGACCCAGGGCCACATGAGGCAGTGGACCGAAGTGACTCATCACGAGTTCATGGTCTTCATGGCACTCACCATGCTAATGCCTCATGTCAAGAAGCATAGGTTGCCTGACTATTGGATCACCAATGATCTCATGTCCACCCCTGCCTTCGGGAAATATATGTCTCGCAACCGGTACCTTGAAATCCTCGCAGCGCTCCATCTTGTCACCAACACCGACGTCCACCGCCCGGACAAGCTGTGGAAGATTAGGACGTTGTACGAGATGATGCAACACCGCTTTTCCTCCTACTTCAAGCCCTTCCGCAAGGTCGTCATTGACGAGTCTCTTGTGCTGTTCCGGGGAAAGCTCAGCTTCCGGCAGTACATCCCCTCAAAGAGACATCGCTTTGGCATAAAATTCTTTGTGCTGTGCGACTGCCGAACTGGCTATGTCCTGGACTTCCTGGTCTACAGCGGGCAGGAAGGGGACGTGCTTGTGGGCCCTTTCATTGGCTTTGGCGGAGCAGTGGTGCAAGCCATGATGGACCGCTATTTCCATAAGAATTACGTCCTCTACACGGACAACTTCTACACGTCCCCCACTTTCTCAAAGTACCTCCATGAGCACAAGACAGGGACTGTAGGCACAGTACGAGGGAGAAGGAAAGGCATGCCACCTTTCCCTCCAAAGACCAAGAAAGGCGATGTGTTCCGGAAGAAGTCGGGGCCCATTCTGGCTATCCACTGGCATGACCTGCGGAAGGTCAACCTCCTGACCACCGTCCACAAGGGGGAAATGGTGGAGACTGGCAGGGTGGATCGCCGCACCCAGGCCAGGGTGACCAAGCCCGATGCTGTCGTGGACTACAGCATCAACATGAGGCTGGTGGACAAGTCCGACCTGCAGATAGGCTTCATTGACTGTCTGCGTACCTCGTGCAGATGGTACAAAAAGGTCTTTCTGCACATGGTGGACATGTCCATTCTGAATGCCTACAATATATACAAGCTTCGGAATGAGAACACGCCCAGGAAGTTCAATAGCCTGCGGAGGTTCCAAAAGCAGGTGTTGAAGGAGCTCCTGGAGAAGTATTCTACGCCACAGAGGGCAGTGGCACATGCTGGGCCCACCGCTACTGACCGCTTGCACTGTGCATATTACATGAATATGCACAGGCTCATTTCCCTGCCTCTGACAGCAGCAGGAAGAAAGCAGCAGAAGCAGTGTTATGTCTGCTACAACACCAGGCTGAGGGCGAGGTCAGAGAAAAAGTCCACCATGGAGTGTGTGGCGTGCAAGGTGCCACTCAGTGCCGAAGGGTGCTTCTTTGATTACCACTCCAAGCAGGAGTTCTAATCATAGTAAAAGTACCAAAGATAGTGACAATATGTATATATATAGGCAATAAGTGTAAGTATAACAATTTATTGTAATACAAAAGTCAAATGTATTATGAGAAAATTGATACAAATACAATAACACCATAATATTATGTGAAAGTGACACATAAATGTATATAATAAGTGACATTCATATGATTAGAACCTATAAAAATATATAAATCAGTGAAAAAAGACATAATAAATTGTATATAAAACGTTTACAAAGCATATATCTAAGTGAAAGTGACACAAGACCTAATATTTGATGGCCAAAGTATAATAAACACCTGTGATAACGAATAATCAGTGCCTAATATAACAATAACCTACCTCATTTACTAATAAAACGTACGGTATCGAGTCAAAATAAGCATTATCAGTGACAGTGACACTCTCTAAAGCATATTTACCAAAGTGAAATTGACACAAGACCTAATATTTGATGGCCAAAGTATAGTAAACACCTGTGATAACGAATAATCAGTGCCTAATATAACAATAACCTACCTCAATTACTAATAAAACGTACAGTATCGAGTGAAAATTAGCAATATCAGTGACAGTGACACTCTCTAAAGCATATTTACCAAAGTGAAAGTGACACAAGACCTAATATTTGATGGCCAAAGTATAATAAACACCTGTGATAACAAATAATCAGTGCCTTATATAACAATAACCTACCTCAATTACTAATAAAACGTACGGTATCGAGTGAAAATTAGCAATATTAGTGACAGTGATACCCTAATGCACAACATACTTTATATAATTGGCCTCAAAATAACTATAAAAATATCAAATAAACATCACATTGTCAATATCAAACACTAAAATCGTCTATGGGAGGTAAACACTGGCGCGACGAGCGGCTAGGTGCGTGGTAGCCGGGGCAGGGGCGACGCATCCGAACGCGGGAAGAATTTTCCGCCGAAAATCACTCTACTTCCCGCGCTCGCCATTATGCAACCACTGGGGCTAGAGACCTCTACTCAACGGCATTCTACAGAGGAAGGTTTGTGAAACATTTGATTTTGTTATTCATAACAATACATGCCCTATTTATTGAGTTACAGGTGAGTGAACATAGCCCAATAGTCACCAAAACACCCGGTACCACAGTACAGTCGCGAGCTAAGGGCGCCGGGTCTGGAGGGTTAAAGTACACAGGCTTAGTTTTAATATCTTAGATTATCTATGTATATTTGTTATATGTGAGTGAAGGAGACAAAAGGCAAAGCTACCTATAACAAGTTTCCCAAAAAGTTGAAAGAATGACAGAGAACCACATTCAAGGTACGCTAGAACAAAGTGCCTGGACACACGGAGCTTGAAGTAATCTAATTCATAGGATGAGAGTAAGAAAGATTGAGGGAGAGAGTTCCAAAGCTTACTTGTTAAGTAGAAGAAAGACTGGAAAAATCTGTTCACTGTTTGGTTAGAGACTTGGCCAGAATAGGGGTGGGAGTGTGTTGAAAGGCGGGTGGCAATATACCTCCCTCTTCATACGGAGGGAGGTATATACCGAGAAAGCTCTGAATAACTCTGATTATAGTAATATCAGTAGAAGAGTGAGAGAGATGTAACACATTTAACGCCGGCATTGTAAGGACCATTCATCTATGTTAAGGGAGCCCACCTCGCTTGTTTTCTCTTTCTCTCCCTCTCTCTTTGGTTTGTCTCCATTCGGCCCCATTCAGACTTCTGTTTAAAAACGTTTACCCCATCAAGGTGTCAATATTTCCTGGCGAGCGGTACCGAGCCACCATATATATATTTTTGTTTTGACAGCAAGCTAAATTTGTACATTTTCCGATAGAAAAATGTGTCCGGGGAACCCGGATTTCTCCATACAATGCTATGGAAATCGACACCTGGATGGGGAAAACGTCTTAAAACAGTTGGCTGAATGGGGCCCAATGGGTACAAGCCAGGGAAAGAGAGAAAAGGAGAGAAAGAGAAAAAAAGCCGGTGACCTCCCTAAATATACCTTGTACACCTAAGCTTACGTTTATGTTCTAATCTTTGTCTCCCAGCTCAGTTAATGACTTTCGCTCATTTTGAAAAGTAATACGACTTTCGGGACCTTTTATGCCTAGGCGTATCTGATATATATACTGTATATAGATATATATATACAGGGATACTGTATATATATATCAGGGTTCTGTCCCATCTCTGATCTAGCTACTATTTCCAATTGGGGTAGGGAAAACCTTGTTGCATTTAATGCTTCCGAGCCCCAATTTATCCATCTTACTACACATCGGGAACTTCCAGAGGACAATCCTTTATTCTTCAACAATACAAAACTCAACCCTTCATCTTCTCTCAATATTATCGGTGTCTCTTTTTCTTCTGCTCTCACTTGGAAGGATCATATTAACAGTCTTGCTAAGGCAGCCTCCTAGAAGCTGGGTGTGCTCAACCGCCTCAAGGGGTTCTTTACCCCCTGCGCAGCTACTTGCTCTGTACAGCGGCACAGTGCGTCCTTGTATTGAGTTTGTTCACATTTGTGGGGAGCGTCCTCTCAGCCCGCACTCCTAGACAAAGTAGATAGGAAAGCCTTTTGTATCATAAAGTTCCGTCCACTCACAAACTCTCTGCAATCTCTTTCTCTTCGCCGCAATGTTGTATCTCTCTCGCTATTCTATCGCTACTACAATAATCAGTGTTCCTCGGAGCTTTCCCAGTGTACACCACCTCCTCTAGGTAGGGTACGTAGTACCCGTCTTGCAACACAATCCCACCCCTACTCTATGCAGCTCTCCAACCCAAGAGTGAAATGCTATTCTCAGACTTTTCTATTCAACTGCTGAGCTCTGAAACTCTCTCTCAGAATCAGCCTTTCCTTCTTCCTACGACTTAAATTTCTTCAAACTACGTGTGTCCAGGCATTTTAGCTCGAACGTCCCTTGATTTTGGCCCTGTCACTCTTTCAACTTTGGGGGAGGCAGTCGCTGCAGGCATTTATGCCTTTTGTCTCCCTCATTCACATAGACAAAACAAAAAATATATATACTGTATATATATATATATATATATATATATATATATATATATATATATATATATATATATATATTGTTATGCCCTGATTATATCAAGGATTAACGATTGATACAGGTGAGTTCTACTAGACTGGGACTTCCGAGTTCATACAAATACATACAGTATATATACTAAAGGCAACAGAGGATACATATATCGCCAAAATATAGTTTAGAATACAGCTATATTCCACTTAATCACTAAATTACACAATGGAGTATGAAGGTTAGCTTAGAAACACAACCAATGAATAGTACTTATAATATTTTCTATCTCCGAGACCAGTCGCGGATCTGGATAGAGTTCAGGTATTTTAGCACAGCTTAACTATATTCCTTCTATCTGGAATCGTGTTCAGTATTTACGATCGAGGGTGATTACAATTAATATCTTCAGCTATAATATTTCACAGTACTTGTAAAGAATTAGACTGGCGATGTTAATTATAAAAGAGAGTTTTGTATCACTATGCGCATCTTGGATTATTTACTATGCGCACTGGTACGAGAGTAAGTTCAAAGCCAACTGGAACTGGACTTTGTAATATATCCTTCGTGTTGGAATAATAAAAGAGTCGCTGGTGGACTCTGAAATATTTTCACTAGGAGCTTAATAATGACAGAACCGCTTCGCATCAAATCGGCTAATGGACTAAATTCGGAAATCACCTCTACTGATCAGAAACACTTCAGTAGCTCATAAAACATTGTTAACTGGAATTCGTTATCTAATTCTAGTATTAAAACTATTTCGGATTTATGATGTTTTTAACACTTTACGGGACTCTGTTTATTTTCACTTGGTCGAAATTATGCAGAGTCGATTAGCTGGAAAAGTGGCTTAAATATGCTAATTTCAAAAATCACTTTTCATGGATGGAATGCTTCAGTAGATTAGGAAGTGTTAGCTAAAGTAATGTTTTTCTTAATTTCCGAATAGTAGCACGATTATGGATTTTTTATATTTTAACACTTGATGGGACTTTGTTTATTTTACTTTCGAACTGGGATTTTTGGCATAGTCACTTCGGGGACTCTGTTTATTTTGCGAGCACTTAGCAGGTTACACTTAGACACTTTCACTCCATTTATGTCATCGACTTAGACGTCTTTTCTATCTTCTTTTCCACGATGCTTCCGGTGTTTGCTGGCTGTCGTCTTCTGCTCCTCCGTGGCCGTCCAGGTTGGCCGGCTGTGTGAAGATAGTTACAGATGGGTTGATGGGCTTGGGGTCTTAAGTATGGTTCCGTAACATATAGTAATTGTCTGGCAATTACAGTTGGGCACCATACCGGACTAACGCGAGTATTTCAGAGGTTTGGAGAAATACTCGACTATCCTGACCTGTATATTAACCGTTGATGAAGTCCTATTAAGGTACTCTTGAAATAGGGTCTTGAATATCGTGCCTTAGTAAGAACGTATACGGCACGACATCGGACTAACGCAGTAAGTTACAAGTACTCTTACTGACTGTCCTGATCTTTTTAAGAGGTTCGGGGGACCCAGGACGGTGTTTAAACCTTTCAGTTACACAGTCTAATAGGAGGCCACAGACTCAGTGCACCTAGGACTTGTATCTGCAGAGTGCCCTTGAGGGTATCTCGCCAAGCCCTTTTTCTCACAGCGGTCTCAGATGTTTCGTGACTACCTGTGAAAAGTGATAGTGTTCACTTCCAATAGTAATAAGTAGAGAGGTCGGTGGTGCCGGAGTCTCTCAACTTTCACTAAAGAAAGTGTAACCTAGCAGAGAAGGCAATATTAGGTACTGGGAGGCCAGTAGTAACAAAGTTCCTCTACCAGGACACTTTTGTACAGTGTTCACTTCCAAGAGTAATAATAGAGAGGTCGGTGGTGCCAGAGTCTCTCCACTACCCCGCCGGCTTTAGCACCGCCTACAGCTCCGCATCGCCACTGAGAAAACTTGATCCTAATTTGAGTATTTCATATCCCAATTCCCTTTATTCATTGCATGAACAGTAGTTAAGTGCTTGTGTAACCTCCACATAGTTCTGTAGTTGCCGTGCATGTTATTTTATTGCTTTTCTGACTGATAAACATTGTTGTTTACATTTGTTATCCTAGCTTGTAGCAGACGACGCACGCGCACCTCTAATCGACCTAGCTTTGTATTTTCTTATTAACTCTAGTAGTTATCGTATTCAGTATCCTACTGTAGCTATATATATATCTGTAATTTTAGTTGTTGCTTGCATGATCTTGTAGTAACCTTTGACTGATAACTTTGTTTATCTAAATATAATCCTGCTTGACTAGCCTACAGTGACACCAGCGCCATCTGTTGATACAGTATATTAACCCCTTGTGTGCAGTTACACTTTATTCTTATATAATCTCTATTTGGTGAATTGTATATTTAGTTACATATTCTATTATATATATATATATATATATATATTTGTTTTGCTTTTTTAGGTAGGTTATCACCCCTGGTAGCCTACTTCTGCATATTTCATACTTTTTTGTTTTTTGGTTATTTTTGTTTTCGGTTAGTCTAGGCTATCATCCCTGGTGGCCTATTTCTGCGTACGGTACTTCAATTTTTAAATTTTCAGTTAGGCTATCACCGCTGGTGGCCTATTTCTGCGTACCGGTATTTCATAATTTTTGTTTTCGGTTATTTTTGTTTTCGGTTAGTCTAGGCTATCACCGCTGGTGGCCTATTTCTGCGTACCGGTATTTCATAATTTTTGTTTTCGGTTATTTTTGTTTTCGGTTAGCCTAGGCTATCATCCCTGGTGGCCTATTTCTGCGTACTTCAATTTTTTAATTTTCAGTTAGGCTATCACCGCTGGTGGCCTATTTCTGCGTACCGGTATTTCATAATTTTTGTTTTCGGTTATTTTTGTTTTCGGTTAGTCTAGGCTATCACCGCTGGTGGCCTATTTCTGCGTACCGGTATTTCATAATTTTTGTTTTCGGTTAGTCTAGGCTATCATCCCTGGTGGCCTATTTCTGCGTACTTCAATTTTTAAATTTTCAGTTAGGCTATCACCGCTGGTGGCCTATTTCTGCGTACCGGTATTTCATAATTTTTGTTTTCGTTTAGGATAGGCTATAACCCCTGGTGGCCTATTTCTGTTTAAATAAACATAAAAAAAATTTCGGTTCGACTATCACTGCATATTCAAATTTAATTTTGTTTTGTTTTAATTTTCGGTTAGGCTATCACCGCTGATAACCTATTTGTGTGTATTTCAACATTTTTGTTTTCGGTTAGGCCTATTTAAGTAAGTGAAGCGACCTGAAGGGAGTGAAGTGTTTTTAAAGTGAGCTTAGTGTTTTTAAAGTGAGTTAAGTGTTTTTAAGTGAGTGAAGTGATCTGAAGAAAGTGATCGTCACCATGCCTCGTGCCTGTACGAACTGCGCCGGTAGGTTTGGTGCTTCCATGTTTGCTCCTGCCGATCCACAAGTCTGCCGACTCTGCCAGCAACGAGAAGATTTGACAGCAAAATTGGATGAAGCCCACAACAAGATCAACGCCCTCACCAGGAAGCTGGAATCACTCCAAGAGTTTGTAACACTCAATGTTGGAGTATCACTAACTCCAATTGTTTCAACTCCAGCATCCACCACCGCCCCAACGTCATCTGCCAACAATCCAACACCTGCAGTAGACACTGCAGCAGATGCTTCTGACGAACCTGAGCCGACATCAAACCAGGACAGCCGCCCTGTTCACCTTAGTCTCTCCCCCACTCCTCGTGCAAGAAGCCTGCTAGCACGAACAGTACCAACCGCTCGCCCCCGTTCTAACCACTCCTCTCCCCGACCTGTACGTAGAGTCCCGCCACCACAGGTTTCCGGATTTACACCAGTGAGGAACGGTGCACGGCCAACGCAGAAAAGGTCTCATCTACCAGTCACAATGTCAAACAGATTTGAGATATTGGTAGAGATGGAAGACGAACCAGAAGAGACCAGGCTCGTTGGGGATTCCATCCTACGAGGACAGGTCGAAGAGTTCTGCGACAGAGTCCCAAATCAACGGAAAAGATTTTGCATCCCAGGAGCTGGACTGGACGACATTGTGGAAGCCTTCGAAGATACCACAAAGGATGCAAATGAAAATACCCTTTTTGTCATCCATGCTGGTTCAAATGACGTCATGCACACCAGATCCGAAGAGTTGATGGAGAAATATCGCAAAATGATCCAGCACTACAAAAACAAGTCAAGGAATATCATCATCTCAGGCATTCTCCCCAAGATCGACGCACCTGACAAATTCTACGACAAGGCCTTCAGCACAAATAGCCGACTAAAATATTTGTGTCTGAGGGAAGAAGTTGAATTCATCAACCTCTGGGACAACTTCTACAACCAGCCTACTCTGTTCCGCAAGGATGGCACTCATCTAAACCCTGTGGGTTCAGCACGCATGGGTCGTCTCCTACACGAAGCAGTCCGCAGCCATGGATCAAAAAACGCCATCCGAGAAGAAGCAGCAGTGACATAAATCATCCAACGCCAAGAAAAAAACAGAGGCAACCGAGGACCACCAGCGATAAGGACCGAAGACAGCGAGGACCGAGGACAGCCATGAACATAAATGTAGATCCGACAAGAACCAAAAATATTATTAAAGAGCGTTCCGTGAGTTCTAAAATAACAAATTTAAAGGTTTTCTATGCAAACGCTCGTAGCATATGCAATACATTTTCAGATTTAGAGGAGCTAGTGTTTACAGAAAATTATGATGTGATTGGCATAACAGAATCTTGGCTCAATACAGAAGATAGAGACTTTTTAGCAGAGTATTCACTTCCCGGTTATGTAATGTTTGAGAAAAGCCGAATAAATCGAAATGGAGGTGGCGTTTTACTTTATATCAAAGAAAGTCTTAACCCTACCCTCTTGTCAAAACCTCAAATTGTGAACGTCGACGCATCTTTTGTGCTAATAAAGAATAATAAAGGTACAAAAATAATACTTGCATTAATATACAGACCTCCAGCTCAATCAGTGCAAACTGACCGAGAAATTTACGAACAAATTGCAGATGTAAGTAACTCACAAGATACCGTAATTTTTGGCGACTTTAATTTACCTGTGACCAAGTTGGGCGATACCCTTACTTCACACTCCGGACATGACTTGTATACGAACTTGCAAGAGAGTTCGCTTTATCAATTTGTTCGAACGCCAACCCGTGGTAATAACGTTCTTGACATTGTACTTGCAACAAAAGAAGAATTAATAGAGAATTTGAATGTTGGTGATGAATTCAGTAACAGCGACCATCGTACGATAACTTTCACTTTAAATTTTACTAGTAACGAACCAAATAGTAGCATCGAAAAAGTCCCTAATTTCAAGAAAGCAAACTTCCATAAACTTAGAGCTATGTTTAAAGAAACTGACTGGAGCTTTTTAATTAACAATAACGACATAAATACATCTTGGAAGTTATTCGAAACCACTTACCTAAAAGCAGTGCAAGACTGCATACCATCGAAAATACGGCGTCCAGGCCATAATAATAAGCCCAAATGGTGGAATAAAGATATTTCAAACTGCCTGCTTGCTAAAAAATTTGCTTATGATAGATTAACATCTTCACAAAATGACGAAGAACGGGTGAAATTTGTAGAGCTACGACGTAAAGCCAAAAAGTTAATTAAGCAAAGTAAAAAGACCTTAGAGTTACATATTGCGAATCAAAGTAAAACAAACCCGAAAGAATTCTATAGTTATATCAGAAAGAAAAAAGTAGTTACTTCAACTGTTGGACCGTTAGTCGATGAATATGGAGAATAAACCAAAGACGAAGTACAAATGAGTAATGCCCTGAATACCTTTTTTGCATCAGTTTTTACAACAGAAGACCTCAGTGATATCCCTACACCATCGCCGATTCAGATTGATAATTCAGATGTTTTAAGCAATATCACCGTTACAGAGAGAGAAGTATTGAATTGTTTAGATAAACTCAAGGTAAATAAAACGCCTGGACCTGATACAATCTCGCCTAGAGTTCTAAAGGAAGCTAAGGATGAGCTCTCCAAACCACTGACATTACTATTCAATAAATCCTTGCAGTCTGGAACTATGCCTGATAAGTGGAAGATAGCCAACGTAACACCGATATTCAAAAAAGGCAGCAAATCCCTACCCAGTAACTATCGTCCAATTAGCTTAACCTCAGTTGTATGTAAAATGCTAGAAACGGTCATACGAGACAGACTCGTAAATCACTTAGAGGAAAATAACATACTTAAAGATACTCAACACGGCTTTCATAAAAAACGTTCCTGTTTAACAAACCTCTTAGACTTCTTCCACGATATCCTCAACCTCTACGATGAGAGTAAAGCTGTAGATATTATATACCTTGATTTTCATAAGGCCTTTGACAAAGTTCCCCACAAACGTTTACTGCTAAAACTAAAAGCGCATGGAATACAAGACGGTGTGTTGAAATGGATAGAAAATTGGCTCAGCGACAGAAAGCAAAGAGTAGTCATAAACGGTAAGGCATCTAAATGGACCAATGTAAGTAGCGGGGTACCCCAGGGATCAGTACTAGGACCAATTCTCTTTCTAATTTACATCAACGACATAGATGAGGGTCTCACCTGCACAATCTCAAAATTTGCTGACGATACAAAAATTGCAAATAGCGTACTCTCAAAAGAACAAGTTGACGATATGCAACACAATCTAGATAAATTGTCATGTTGGGCCCAAATTTGGCAAATGAGTTTCAATGCGGATAAATGTAAAGTACTACATATCGGATACCTAAATGAGAAAGCAAACTATTTGATGAATGGCACTCAGCTTAAGAATGTAAACAGAGAAACCGATCTGGGAGTAACAATATCGAGTAACCTAAAACCGAGTCAACAATGTTCAGAAGTTGTTAAGAAGGCAAACAAAATAATTGGCTTTATAGGCAGGTCATTTGAGCATAAATCCAAAGAAGTTATCCTAACCCTTTACAATTCCTTAGTCCGCCCTCTTCTGGAATACTGCGTTCAATCCTGGTGCCCTTATTACCAAAAAGATATAAACAAGCTAGAACGAGTTCAACGTAGAGTTACAAAAATGATACCTAGCCTAAAGAACAAACCATACGAAGAGCGTCTTAGAGAATTAAATCTATTTCCTTTAACCCAGCGCAGATTAAGAGGTGACTTAATTCAAGTGTTCAAAATCATCAAAGGCATCGACAATATGAACTGTAGTAAGTACTTCACTATCGACCAATCTAATTACACGCGGGGAAACGGTTGCAAAATTATTGGTAAATCTTTTAACTCACACGAATCTAAGAATTTCTTCTTCAATCGAGTTGTCAACTTGTGGAATGGGCTTCCCCGAAATGTTATAGACTGCATCACCGTTGATTCATTTAAACTCCGCCTAGACAAATATCTCGCATCAAACCCGCGACTGACTGCGTTTGTAAATGAATAACTTTATTTTATCCCGCCCTCAGTTACTAACCCATCTGTCCCCTACTAACTTCCTAATCCTGCCACGGACATTATTTCCAGGGCAGTAATTCCCTTTCCAATGTTTCCTTACCCACTCTAAACCACTGTTTGGACACTTGATCCTCAGTGTTTTGGAGGACAAGCAACCTAGAAGGGTCACTAGATCTGTTGTTGCTTGATTTCCTTTGTACCCCTTTGTACTTTTACTAGGGAAAGCGGGACCTAACAGAAGGGACAATGTTAGATACTGGTGGTGACAGTAGTAACAAAGTTCCTCTACAGGGACACTTTAATACAGTGTTCACTTTCAAGAGTAATAATAGAGAGGTCGGTGGTGCCGAGTCTCTCCACTTTTACAAGGGAAAGTGGGACCTAACAAAAGAGACAATGTTAGATACTGGCGGTGCCAGTAGTAACAAAGTTCCCAGAGCAGGACTTTAGCACTTTTCACTCTAGAGAATATTGAGGACGGTGGTGCCGTTCACCTCAACTTCTTTTAGAGAAGGTGCTTGTGGACTAACCTTTAACTAGGAGAAGGAGCGAAGGTGCCGTAGGTCCTTCTTCCTAAGTTAAGGAAAGCTTTACACCAGTAACAGTAGCTATGTTAATCACTGGTGGTGCCAGTGGTAACAAAGTTTCCTGTAACAGGCCACAGTTTCGGTAACTGAAGAAAAATAATGAAGCTCCGGGAGGCCGTTAACTTCACTACTATACTTTTAGTAGACACCGCCTATCAAGAGTCTCTATGTTAGCCGCGTTGTGCCGCAACTAACAAAGATCCCTAAAATAGGATTTTTTATCTCACAGACAGTATATTGAAATTCGGTGGTGCCATAGGTCCAAATGAATGGAGGTTTAATTTTAAGACTTCTAAAGGTGGGAGGCCAGTTCTCAAGAAGCCTTAAAATTGCTTAACTCTCCTAAATTATCCTGACCTGGTAATGAGGATTACTGCGAGGGGTCCTTCCTAACCTATAGGATGGTAAGGGCATGACAAAGTATCCCTAAAGAGGTCTATAGAACCTTCTGGTTCTGGTGGTCAAGATATTTTCTATATAATCAATTTACTAAGTGGTGGGGTGATGCTTATTTCAAAATACAACTCAACTGTAAAAGGGACTTCATCAAGGGTTAAGTAAATCATTATATTATATATCGGTAAGCTCAATAAAGCCTTAGAAAACACTAAATTTGTTCAAAGAAAAAGGTTCCTTAAATCTTAGTTTGAGCGGGAGGTTTGGTGTCGTGTGCACAACAAAATAAAGAAATGCAGGATGGGCATCAAAGTATTTTATAGGTCATACTTCGTGATGGGAGTCTATTAATGCGGATCTACTGATGTATCAATGCTAGTAGGATTTATGCAGACTATGATTCATAAAACATATCATTGTAAGTTATGTATTAATATAATATTTAGATAGGCATCTTTCTCAGAACGTGTTGGTATGCCTGATGAGTTAGCGCGCGAGCCGCCCGTTTCCAGTGTGTGTTGGGAAACACCAGCGGCACTTCGGCGTGGTCTATTTTGGTAATATCTGATATCTATATAACTTATAGGAAAGAAGAGCATGTGTTTTGTATAATTAGAAGAGATAATCATAGGATAAAAAGAAGGCATATATCTATGTGCATAGGAAACAATGTCCCAACGATCTATTGAGGTGTTACTTCATATTAATATTGCATAATAAGGTTTCACAAAAACACCATTACATATTCATTCCATCCTGGTTGATTATATTCTAAATAACTATAACACATCTTAATATTAATCATACATGATACATATTCTTGTTCACTATATATGTTACATGAATTACAAAGAGTAAGATAAAAAGGAAAACATATGTTGTGTCTTAAATTCTCTTCGAAAGGGTTGACGGAACACTATCATCTTTCTAGGGGATGTTGTGGGACGAATCGTCTTGCCCGGCGTGGGTGGAGATTCCTTCTTCTGGGTGTCCTTCTTTAGCACAGCGACTCTTCTATTTTTGAGATTTGCTCCTGTTGTAGACCCTCGTGATGTTGTGGTGGATGCTGGTATCCCCGTCTTTCTCCTCTCCTTTCTTGGTTCTTTTCGTTCCTTTCTCTTGCTTGTTCTGTCTTCTCTTTCTACTGCTTCACTCTCTTCTATTTGAGGGTCTCTCCTTTCCGGGGAATTATATATATATATATATATATATATATATATATATATATATATATATATATATATATATATATATATATATATATAATATATATATATATATATATATATATATATATATATATATGTAACAGCGCTTTTTGAGCGACTGTACACTTCTAAGATAAACCATATAATCACATATATAACTCACACCATTATAACAACCTTTTAAAAGAACTGTAAGTGTGTTGGTGTGATCTCCCTATAGAAGCTCACACCATCACAATGGAAGCTGGTAACTTTCCACTATGCTAAGGCAAGCACGGGTCCTACGATCACCAAATGGTATCATACATCCGTTGCCAAGATATCGAGAAGTAATTGCTAGCAACTTTGTCACACCCAGTTGTCACATGGTGTTGCTGAGCCACGCCCTCCCTCAAGCAGGGTGGAGCGAATCAGTCAGCACACTACAGCCTCCCAAGGAGGGTCCCTCACTTCAACCCTCTGGGTAAGATTCGTGACCAGTATAAAGGTAGGTTCACACATAGGCGAGTCGGAGCGCGAGGCCAACGCGAGTCACACTCGCCGCATACTCACCATGATGGAGCCCGAACCCAACGCGAGTAGCATCTGATGCGAGTATACACGCATGTAACACGAAAATAACACAAGTTTACATGAGTTTACACGAGTTTACACGAGTTTACAGGAGTATCCGCGAGTGTCGGCGAGTGTAACACGACCCCAACATGCACCGCCAAAATTTGAAAAATAACGGTCAAATTCCAGGGTACGAATAGTGCGAGTTTACGGGAGTCTACACGAGTGTCACAGGAGTTTACACGAGTTTACATGAGTTTACACGAGATGAACGCGAGTCTACAGGAAGTTTACAGGAGTGTATGGGAGTCTAACACGAGTGTGTGCGAGTGTTGGCGAGTGTCAGGATACGTATATAAAGAGGCCCCCACTGGCACCATTATTCACACCACGCAACACCACCACGGACGGACGTACTCTGCAGGATACAGCCCAACGCACCCACCCACCCACCCACCAACACACCATGTCCATCAGGAGGCGGAGAGCGGCAGCTGTGCTCATACTGAAAATGCAGATGCGTCTCCTAGACCTCGAGGAGCTGGAGGAGAAGGAGGCTGAAGAAAGACGTCAAGGGGAAAGGCCACGAATGAGAGTTTGGGCTAGGAGGTGGCTACTGAGACGGCCACAGTTCGGTGTGTACGAACAACTTATGGAGGAGCTTAAGAGAGAGGACCCCAAAGGATTCCGGAATTTCCTACGTGTGGACGTCCACCTGTTTAGGGAGTTGGTGGCACGTGTCGGGCCTAGGGTAGAGAAGCAGGACACCTTCTGGAGGGATGCTTTGTCACCTGGGCCGAGGATTGCAATCACACTCCGCTACCTGGCCACTGGTGACTCATATCCTAGCCTACAGTACGCGTTCCGTGTGGCCCGGAACACCATCTCCCTCATTGTGCCTGCAACATGCGAAGCCATCATTGCAGAATACCAGGAGGAGGTTATACGTTGCCCCAGGACACCGGCGGAGTGGAAGGATGTTGCCAGTGAATTTGCCAAGCGCTGGGATTTCCCACATACCGTTGGTGCCATCGACGGAAAGCACTGTGCCATCAAATGCCCTCCAAATGCCGGTACAGAATTCTAAAACTACAAAGGCTTCCACTCCATCGTGCTCATGGCTATTGTAGACGCCGACTACAAGTTCCTCTACTGTGACGTGGGTAATCACGGTAGCTCCTCAGATGGTGGGGTCTTTATAAGAACGAATATCAGAGCAGCATTGGATGGGTGCACCCTGGGACTCCCTGCTGCCGAACCCCTGCCCAACGATGACACACCTGTTCCCTACTTCCTGGTGGGTGATGACGCCTTCCCCATGCGAAGGTGGTTGATGAAGCCACACTCTACCCAGCAACTGACTGTACCGGAGCGGATCTTCAACTACAGACTGTCCCGGGCTCGCAGAGTTGTTGAGAACGCCTTTGGCATCATGGCAAGCAGGTATGTGTTTGATTATGTGAAATGTTTGACCAGAAATACAGGTATCGGTGATGGCACCCTACTAATATGGAGTATACTAGTCAGGTATTAAATATACATGCTCGTAACCATTATCCCTATAATTAATATGGATTAATACATCTCCCCCACATTCACAGAGTGTGAGTCGTCCACGTCTGCAAGTCCAGTTTTGACTAAAAATGATCCTAACCTTTATTTCCCTATTTAATATGAACTATACTATTCAGTGTTTAAATATACATGTTTTTTCTCTCCCTAATTCAGGTTCAGGTGCCTTCTCCACAGCATTCCCCTCCACCCGTCCCGTGTTGAGTCTGTGGTGATGGCGTGCAGTTGCATGCATAACCTTATGCGAATGAGGTTCCCTAATCACCACGCCAACCTAGCGGACGAGGAGGACCCTGAGACGCATGCTATCATCCCTGGTGGTTGGAGGGAGGTGCGGGACAGGCTGAATCCCCTCGAGAGACTATCCAGGAATGTCGTGACAGCCCAGGCCAAGAGGCAACACCAGCACCTCACCGACTACTGCTCATCACCCAGTGGCAGTGTCCCCTGGCAGAACGACCTGATAGGAAGGTATGTATCCATATCTTGCCATTGCTTTCATTAATATTTTTGTAGTTTACATATTTTTATTATGTTGTTAATCATGTTTTAAATCAATTAAACCTCATTAATATATATTCTCTATTTGTTAATCGCTTTTTATAAAGTGTCATATATTATGGTGCTCACCTTTGCCTATGTCGTTTCATAATGTTTAATATATAATATTTAATGTATATTTTTTATTTATTTATATTTCATGTTGGATATCAATCTGTATATTTTTTCTTGTCATCATATATTCTTTGCATATATTGCACATCATTATTTATGTTTTACTATCAATATTATTCCAGAAACCTATTTCAATCATATTATATTTCTTCTTTTCCTGTCTTCATTATCGATGTTAACACCTTACGAGCGGCCTATGCGGTTTATTTATATGTACCGCCCAGCGGGATGTTTTTAGCAAAAATAGGGCTGTTTACGTGATCATTTTCATGCCTAAATAAGACCCAGAACGTAAAACAAGTATCTATCCCTGAAAGGGCATAAACAGAGCTTTCGAATGACACCATAACGATCCTTTTATGATGGCTAGTTTTCTTGCAATAACCGTGCAACGCGAGTGCAAAAAGCATGTAATTAGGCACTTTCCCCATACAATTCTGTATATAGCGAGTGAGAGAGGGAGGGAGGAGGTGGGATTCGTGTCAGTAGGTTCGCCGCGGTGGTCTGGAGCAGTCATACGCTCGCTACTCTCCTGCCACCACTTGTCTCTCTCTCTCAGCAACATTACGTGCTGAAATTGCCACACGACCTATGTCGAGCGCCGCCACATAGTCCAGCTTTATTTAAATCGACTTATGTTGCTCGCCGACATTTAAGGGTTAATATCAATATTATTTATAACACAACTTGAATTCATATTAACTTATATTTTGTCTCTGTTGACAAGTCTTTGCCCTGTTTATAAAAGGAACCTTTCTTGAGAATGTTTACCCATAAACTCTAATAATATAGTTTGGATCCAAAACAACAGCTGGAGGCATATTAATTTATTTTATTCATAAACATAGATATATAGCATGTTAATATATAGCCGAAATTAATATAGTATATAAATAAATACCAGAAAGTATAGAAATAATAAGAGATATTCATTTAATGTGTAGACATAGTATTATATATATTCGTCATTCCCATCACTGGGTGGTTTATGCCTTATTATTATACACAAAGGTTTCACACATTTTCGTCATCCCCAGGCCTGGGGGTGTTGACTTTGGTGTTCAACCTTGTTTATAGGAAGTTCCCTGGTGTTGGTGGCCTACTAGTAGCTGGGCTTGAGGGAACCATGGTGTTGGTGGCCTACTAGTAGCTGGGCTTGAGGGAACCGGTGTTGCAATGTTGGCGCCATGTGTAGGGGTAAGCGACCCCGCCCACCATTCATGTATATGTGCAGGAGACCTGAATGGCGTACCAGCCATCAGCTCTTGGAATGTGGGGTTTGTGAAGGCTGCTGGCATGCGTGATGGTCCTGGCTGGGGTTGCATCTGTGGTGGTGTGGTGTGCAACTGCGGGGGGGCTGGTGGTGTGGTGTGCAACTGCGGGGGGCCTGGTGGTGTGGTGTGCAACTGGGGGGGGTTTGCTGGTATCACCATCTGGGGTGACGTGGAGAGGGTGACCTCATCCCTGGCCTGAAGGACTTGCTGCATTATCCTCCGTGACAATATCTCCCCTACAGCGTCAGGGAGCCTCTCGAGCTGCTGCTCCA
Source organism: Lithodes maja (assembly GCA_037953745.1). Classification (NCBI taxonomy): domain Eukaryota; kingdom Metazoa; phylum Arthropoda; class Malacostraca; order Decapoda; family Lithodidae; genus Lithodes; species Lithodes maja. The sequence goes on from JBAKBP010024331.1 coordinate 29,974, forward strand.
AGTACCCCACGAACTGTCCATACTTGGTCTCCTTCCCAACCAGGGATGTCACCAGGCGTGACATGTCCTCCCGCATCGCCTCCCGCGTCGCACTCAGCTGGAGAAACAAGAGTATGCAGGTTAAACACCTTTGGTACTTATAAAATAATACATACATGTCATGGTAAGTTATGCTAATAACGTTTTTATGTTTTTCTCCTCCAGATGCATATGTCTTCCTCTACAGGAATTGTTTGCGGTTTACAACGTACACGAACATAGGATTTACATAATACTCTCGTAATGACTAATATACTCTCATAATGACATATGTTAAATGTTTTCATATTTACCTCCACAGGTGAGAATGTCTCTACAGACTTCCGGCGCTTGTTCTGGCTGCTGGACCTGGCAGTGGGAGTTGTGTTGGTTGGAGGGGGCATGGCAGTGTCCTCTCCATCACTCTCGTCCTCGCCAATCACCTCCACATTCACATCCGGCGAGACGTCATCGGTCGGGTTTGGAAACTGAAACACAAAAACATTAATATATCCTATATAAATAAGACCTTTAACCTATTTTAATATACTTAAATATATGTACCTTGACAATATAAATAAATATAAGAAAATACTTTTTATGTTTACATGAAGCCTTCAATTATAAATGTATGAATTCAAGTATATATGCACAAGATAAGCATGATATTAACAGCCATGAATTAATATATGTATAAAATCATATGCACAAGATAAGCACGTTATTAACAGACATTAATAACCTAGGTATACATGGTTAACCCGTGGAGCCCCGGCTAGTTTTGTAATGTTTGTTCACCAGAACCCGGCCGGTTTTCAAAAAATGGTTTTATTCCAGAAACAATAGCGAATGGGTTAGGAATGAAGGAAAAACCACGAAAAAACGCTCAAAAAGCTTAAAGAATGGTCCTACAGAGCCCCGAAAACGTATTTTACAAGAGTAAAAAATTGAAGGCAATTACCCCAAAAAACCAGGTTATTGCGCGCTCACGCGCACGCACATGGACTTTGAGAGGTTTCAACCATCGGCACGGTTGCGTGGGATACGTACACAGTTCCCATACAAATCTGAGCCCTCTCGAGTGGCTACACCTGAGGTTACGGTCGGAGCAATTAGGGTGACTCGTCAGACGCGTCGCTGGGGCTGTGCGTTACATACATCGCCGACGCGTCAGACGCGTCGCTGGGGCTGTACAGGTTAAATAATATTTTCCAAATGTGATAGCGAACAGTTATTTAAGTATATATTGATTTCACACATATTAGGTATGTTTATATTAGTTCTAACCTTAGCTGTGACCTTGGTCTTTACGCGGGAGATGTGCCCTTTGAGGAAGGCAAACTTCTGCATGATCCAGGTGTCCCTCTCTGATAGTGGCTTGCCCTCGAATGTCCCAGGTGTTCCCGCTCCACTCTTCATATCGCTCAGCTTTGAATACCTTGACCGCATGTTGCGCACCCAATGTGCCAGATTAGCGCCTGTGTAAAGAGTAATATTTATTAAGCAAGGCCCCTTTATATATATGATTTATATCCGTAATTTCACAGGCCAAACATGGCTTGATAATACATTATTAGTTAATGCTGTTAAATACAAGCGTAGAGGGATGTATATGATACTGGCAACACACATACATATATGCCAATTTAGCAAACTTTAACATAATAGTAATTATGTATTTCACGTATAAATCACATGGAATCAAACCAAGAACACAACATCAAGGTATTCAATCACATATTACAATTAATATTGCATGCTGCATGTTTTGTTGTGGGTACTTACCTGTGACATTAACACCCAGGGTAGCAGCCTTCTCGTCGTAGGTGCGGAGTTTCCTGCGCGTATCTTTGTAGGCCTTGCTACGCTTCATATATAACATGGGGGTGTCCTTCACCCACTCGGCCAGCATGTCCTCAGTCTCGTCGCTCAAGATCACCCTTGTCAACTTATTCTTCTTAATGGCGCCATAACGCACAGGGCCCGCGCTGACAGGGGGGTCAGGGGTATCATCATCACTGTCACTGAGGCTACCTTGGGTGTCCTGACTGGTATGAGTATCCTGACTGGTCTGAGTATCCTGGCTGGTCCGAGTATCCTGGCTGTCGTCAGCATCAATATCTCTATCAAACACGTCCATGTCCTCATGTCCACTGGGCTGGCTGTCCGGCAAAATGTCATCCGAGTCGTCCAAGTCTTGCGACGCAACAGGCCTACTGGCAGGGGGTGCGATGCGGGGTTGTTCGGAAGGTGTAGCCTTACCTTTCTTCACAACACCATCACCACCCTTCCGAGACTTGGTGGCCGCCACCTTCTCCTTGGGCAAAGGCATGGTGCAGGGCAGGCAGGTAGGGCAGCATGGTAGGGCAGGCAGTGTGGTAGGGCAGGCAGATAGGGCAGCGTGGTAGGGCAGGCAGCATGGTAGGGCAGGCAGCGTGGTAGGGCAGCGTGGGTCGCTGTGCGGCCCAGGTCAATGGGTCCTTGGTGGGGTCACGGTGGAGAGTGGACGAGCACCGCGGGCGGTCCCTTTTTATAGGGGGTATTGACGCGGTGGTGCCACCTACTCACGCGGTGTTGCCAGCAGTCGCACACCACTCGCGTCGACTCACATTAGTTTCACCGTTACTCGCGTAGACTCACGTTGGTTTCGCATAGACTCAAATAGACTCACGTTAATATCGCGTAAATTCGTGTTTGTTTCGCATAGACTCGCGACATATATTGTGAAATCCAGACCACCACGTGGGTACTCTCGTTTACGCGTGTTACACTCGCGTTACCCCGTGTTAACTCGCGTTAGCGTCGTGTTGACTCCTGATTGACTCCCGTTAAACTCGCCTTTGGCAATATTGGTTGTTTACTATAGTGTAGACTCCTGTTGTACTCGTGTAGACTCACGTAGACCCGCGTGGACTCGTGTAGACTCGCGATCATTAAATTTCTAAATAGTACAACGTGACTGTCACGCGAGTCTACATGAGTGTCACACGAGTCTACAGGAGTTTACACTAGTTTACGCGAGTCTACGCGAGTCTACGCGACTCTATGCGAGTTGGCGTCCTACTCTCCACTTGACTCTCCAATTTTTGTGTCTGTACAAACATTTTGGCCGCGTTCGCGAGTCTACGCGGTCCACCGCGAGTCCATGCGAGTCTGTGCGAGTGTCGGCGAGTGTCGGCGAATTTGGGATAATCATTGGCGAGTGCAAAAATTTCATCACTCGCGTTGGAGTTGCGCTCCGACTCGCCAATGTGTGAACCTTGCTTTAGTGTACAAGTACCTAATAAGTATCAGTGACATACATGCGTTCTAGTAATTCACTTCTAATCGTTTGTTCTCTCTCTTTACAGGAAATATCATTATTAATTACTTGGAAGACAGCTCATAGTTCTAGGTTGCTATTATTAAGTAGATAACTTTCATTGAGTATTAAATAAAGTACTTATCTCGGTACACACTCAACTCTGAGTATACACCACATTAAGAAGTACTTTATAATTGCATTTCCCCAATGCATAATATCTCAATATCTCAAAATTAGTATTAAAGGGCTACAGACATATATTTTCTTGATAAATAAACCCCCAAAAGCCCTGTGCTTGTTTATTTAACACCTTACGAGCGGCCTATGCGGTTTATTTATATGTACCGCCCAGCGGGGTGATTTTAGCCAAAATAGGGCTGTTTACGTGATCATTTTCATGCCTAAATAAGACCCAGAACGTAAAACAAGTATCTATCACTGAAAGGGCATAAACAGAGCTTTCGAATGACACCATAACGATCCTTTTATGATGGCTAGTTTTCTTGCAATAACCGTGCAACGCGAGTGCAAAAAGCATGTAATTAGGCACTTTCCCCATACAATTCCGTATATAGCGAGTGAGAGAGGGAGGGAGGAGGTGGGATTCGTGTCAGTAGGTTCGCCGCGGTGGTCTGGAGCAGTCATACGCTCGCTACTCTCCTGCCACCACTTGTCTCTCTCTCTCAGCCACATTACGTGCTGAAATTGCCACACGATATATGTCGAGCACCGCCACATAGTCCAGCTTTATTTAACTCGACTTATGTTGCGCCCCGACATTTAAGGGTTAAGACCTCTACAAATATTATCCAGTGCATAAACAATGTTCCAGACTTCTACAGAGTGCTACAACAATGTTCAGGAAATATGAGGTAAGAAAATACGTTAACCCTACTCCATCCTTAATTTCTTAAGCATTTCTCTTCTCATAATCTGCTCTCAGATCGCCAGTATGGCTTCCTTAAGGGTCGCTCTACTGGTGATCTTCTTTCATATCTTACTAACTCTTGGTCATCCTCCTTTCGGGACTTCGGTGAGACTTTTTCTATTGCACTAGACATATCGAAAGCCTTCGATAGAGTCTGGCATAAATCTTTAATTTCTAAACTACCCTCCTTCGGTTTCTATCCCTCCATCTGTGCCTTTGTCTCTAATTTCCTTTCCGGCCGTTCCATAGCTGCGGTTGTGGACGGCCATTGTTCACTTCCTCACCCTATAAACTCCGGTGTTCCTCAGGGCTCTGTCCTATCTCCTATTCTCTTTCTAATTTTTATAAATGATCTCCTTAACTGTACCTTAATTCCCATCCATTCATACGCAGACGACTCAACCTTACACTACTCCATTAGTTTTTCAGAACGCCCCAGCCAGCAATCCCTCAACGACAAACGTAATGAAGCCATAGAACTCTTAAATTCTGATCTAAATACTATTTCCAATTGGGGCAGAGAAAACCTTGTTAACTTTAATGCTTCCAAAACCCAATTTCTCCATCTATCTACCCTTCAGGATCTCCCAACGGACTATCCCTTATTCTTCAACAATACAAAAATCAACCCTTCATCTTCTCTCAATATTCTTGGTGTCTCTTTTTCTTCTGCTCTCATTTGGAAGGACCATATTACCAGTCTTGCTAAGGCAGCCTCCCAGAAGCTGGGTGTGCTCAACCGCCTTAGGGGGTTCTTTTCCCCTGCACAGCTTCTTGCTCTGTACAGGGGCATAGTGCGCCCTTGTATTGAGTATTGTTCACATGTGTGGGGAGGTTCCTCTCACACCGCTCTCCTAGACAAAGTTGAAAGGAAGGCCTTTCGTATCATTAACTCCCGTCCACTCACCAACTCTCTGCAATCTCTCTCTCTCCGCCGCAATGTTGCATCTCTCTCGCTATTCTATCGCTACTATAATAATCAGTGTTCCTCAGAGCTATCCCAGTGCATACCACCTCCTTTACGTAGGGCACGTGGTACCCGTCTTGCAACTCAATCCCACCCCTACTCTGTGCAACTCTCCAACCCAAGAGTGAAACGTTACTCTCAAACTTTCTTCTACTCAACATCTGAGCTCTGGAACTCTCTCC